>NDXB01008992.1:8871-20026 GCA_002631895.1 Agapornis roseicollis
CAGGGTGATGGCCCAGAGAAGCTGTGGCTGCCCCATCGCTGGCAGTGCTCAAGGCCAGGTTGGACACAGGGGCTTGGAGCAAGCTGCTCCAGTGGAAGGGGTCCCTGCCTGTGGCAGGGGTTGGAGCTGGAGGAGCTTTAAGGTCCCTTCTAATCCTAGGATTCTACGATTTCCAGCATTCTGGAAATGTTATGATTTTCCTCCCAAACATATGTGTCAGCAGCAGAAGCAATAGCGCTGATGAATGGCAACATGTGTGCTTTTTTGGAGACCCATGTCAACTTCTCATGAAAGCCAGCAGTGAAATTCACTTCCATCCTCCAGGGTCAAGGCAAAGAGATGGGGATGTTCCCACCAGCACACACGTGTATTCCTGCCCCATCTGCAGGCGCAGCATTATCAAGGGACGATGGCTGGTCACACGTTCTCTCCCTACCCAGGTCCCAGTAGCAGGCAACTCAAGGAAACCATTTCCTACCTTCCATTAGAGACACCCAAGGACATGAAACGCTGTAGCACATCAGAGCATGATGGGTTTTAAAACTGGACAGAAACGGAAGAGAATCAAGAATGGGTTAGGGAAGGATTTTTTGTCTCCCTTTAAGAGCTCCATGCCTGGGTTCTTTTGTTGGAAAGGCTGCACAGGCAGCTGTGTGTTTCCTCACAAGCGCATCTGAGTAAGAGGTTATAAACTCTTCTTTGTGCAGAGCTTGATTTCTGTGATTTTCTTTCATCTGCAAATACTCAGTATAAAACACTTATTTGATCTACATGTTGCCATCTAGTTCAACATCATCTTTATTGAGAAAGCTATCTCAGCTGTCATTCACAAGTCAGACCACACAGGCCTGCAGTTACAACCCACCAAAGCTAATGCTTCTAAATCTGTCCCAAACTCATGTCTTTAGTCTCTAGACACTTTTCACAACTAACAGGTATTCCATAAATTCCTGCTGGAGATGCAGGGAAGCTGCAGGTGTTCATTACTTCTGATAACTAAACACTGCTTATGCTTTCCCTACCCTCTTGCTGGCACTCTTCTATAGCCCCATTTCCACCCCACAAACATCAGGTCATTTCAGTTCCAAGACTTCCTAAAGACCTCCTGAGGGCTTTCCTGGGAATGACGCACCCGACAAACAGGAGACACCCTCTTGTGCACAAAAGTACTTATCCTCTCAAGAAGGAAGATACATTCATTAAAACATTGTCTTGTAAATAACCACACAATTCTCTCCTGATAGGGAATGTCTGGAGACAGCATGAGATCTGTTTCTCATGGCTTCTTCATCAGCTGTTATTAGTGAGGAAAACACAAAGCCTTATTTTTCCAGCAGGGATTTAAGGATTAGAATCACTTGACATCCATTTCCCTTATCTCCCATCAGTTTACCCATCCATTTTGCTAAGAGCCCGGAGCACTTTATCCATATTGACTCTGTCTCCTTGGAGCAATCCATCTTCTCAACTGCTGTGGGCACTTCCTCAATGCAGCACACAGCCCTGGGGAAAGGAGCAAGTCTTCAGGCTCCGACCCCATGGACACAAATAAAGCCTGGATGGTAGGGCAGACACCGGACCCTTGCACCATCCACTTCCAAGCTTGCCTTAGAGCCATCCCCTCTGATGACTCTTATCAACTGTTGCCTCTCCATTACTATCACGGTTTTTCCATTCCCAACCCTTGGCTAAGCAGAACTGAAAATGCAAAACACTGTATCTGAAGAAAGGAACAGAAAAACTAAAGACAACCACATAGCCCCTGCTCCACTGCTCCAGTTTAGCAGTCCACCTCTACTTAGCAGAACTTGCACGTATACCTATGCATATGATTAATTTCCATTCCACGAGCACATATTTGTATGCTTTGGTAAACCAGATGAGCAGAAGCATATGATGAAATGTTTGCTGAATTAAGACCTATGGAAAAGTCCCCTGCCAAAACCCCTCAACAGCCACCAACTGTACTGCCTCCTCAAGCTGTGTTTGCATGTGTTTGCTGTGTTATTCTCACCACTTTCCAAAACAAGGTAGTTCCGTTGCACAAAGCTACTTTGGTGGGGAGAACAAATACATGATTGTTAGCACTTAAACCAGTTTATGTCAATATATGTTGGGTACAACAAAGAACCAAAAGCACAGGCTGTTAATTTAAATTCAGAACTAGTCACTACAGACTGGAACCACAGCCATAAAATCCCAGCCTGGTTTGTGTTGGAAGGGACCTTAAAGCTCCTCCAGCTCCAACCCCTGCCACGGGCAGTGACCCCTTCCACTGGAGCAGCTTGCTCCAAGGCCCTGTGTCCAACCTGGCCTTGAGCACTGCCAGGGATGGGGCAGCCACAGCTTCTCTCACAGGGAAGAATTTTTTCCAGTCATATGGAATCTCACTCATTTGGGCTCTTCACCACATAATGGCAATGCAATAACCACTGCTTTCCCTGGCATGTCCCACTACTCAACGAAATGAGCAATTGAAGTGCCAGGTTTATTTTATATCCCAGTTTGTGCTTTGTGAGTTCTATTTTGTATCATTGATTTATAGTCCCCAGGTGTGGTTTCTCTCAAGCAACGTGGCAAAGTACCTTCAAAGCCAATGCGCACATTTTCAAGGTAAATGCAAGCAAACACAAGGCAACATATTGGTGATCTTAACAGTAGCAACAAATCTAATCTAAAGATACCAAACCACTAAACCAACCCTCAGTAAACCTTTCTCTACACCATAGTTCATCATCTCCTTCCAAAGTAATTTTTCCAAAGCCAATCCAAACTTGTTGCATTCCCAACACAATGTAACAGGCTGATGGAAGAATCACCTCAGAGTATGAAATGCCCTCCTATTTTCAAACATCACCATGCGTTTAGAAGCTGATCACCATAAACAGCTTTAAATATAGCGGGACTGGCCTTTGTATCTACGTTAAAAATATACCCTGAAGATAAGATGCTTCTGATACTGTTCTTGCACCAAAGGTTTACTCAGGTAAAGAGGCCGCATGATGAAACACCTCCCTGCACAAAGAAAGAGAACACACAGAATGAAGGAGCTGTAACACAAATATTTCACAACCCTCCTGAAAGAAAAGCCAGAGCCCTAAGGGCATTTTTGAGGTACAATCTAAAGAGAAGTATCTCCTGGATATGGCAAATAGCACAGACAAATCCCTGTCTTTTTAATGTGTCCTGTTTTATAGCAGCAGCTAATACATGCTCTCAACCAAACTATTACAATCATTGTTGCTCTAACACCAGTGCTCTCCTGCCCAGTACTAACGCGTATCTTCTAAGCATCAAGGATAAGCTGCTACCAACAGCAGCCCATCTAACTCAACTTCTCACCAGTGCGGGACTCCTCAAAGCCAGATCAAGTGAGCCCAAAAATTAAAGGTAGAAGAGTTCAAATAAATCAGGAACCTTCAAAATATGGTCAAAATATGCAGGTGGGAGACAGTTGTGTTTCCCAAATGATTCCTCAATCCATGTTCGGACACTCACATGTGTATTCCAGTCTCCAAAATCTGACTGCTGGCCATATCTTTCCTGTTAAACCAGGCCTCATGTACGCCTTTAATTTCAATGGAAAGCTTCTGCTTAAGAAGAAGGTTATCTCATTTGGAGATTTCTATTAAGAACTAACCCCTCCTCTGGAGAGACAGGGAGACAAGGATGGGTTTTGAGATAGCTCTAACCAGGGAACTGGCTTTTCAGGAACAGCCACTTTCTGCCTGTGTGAACTGTTTTACTCTACTTTCCCCTTTAGCAGGCCTGTGTCAAATGTAAGACCCAACACCACCACTTTGGGTATCAACATAGGCTTTTTACCCCTGACATTTTAACCAAAATGGAGATTCTCCCAGAAGGGAGATGCCACAGAGAAGGAAAATGAAAAGAACAGCAGAGGGGAAGAAACAACGATGGAAATGACAGCAGAAGCACTTAGATAAATCAGGCGATTATCAAAGCACAGTGCTACTACCCTGGAAGTGAAGTTTATAAAGGAAAATATGGGTTTACATTCTTTGACTGACTTGCAGACAATTTCCTGAACACAGGAGCAGGTATATTCCCAGTGGTCAGGTAAGCCACCATTCTCAACCACAGGTACTCAACCAGGCCTTGCCAAAGTGCTGCCCAAAATACCCTGCAGACTGAAAGGCTGATCTGGTAAGCACTGAAACAGATTTAGTATTATCAATCCAAGCAACTAAATAATGAGAATCATATTCTCATTATTCATATTATTATATCAATATATTATTACATTAGTATATTATATTATGTTAATATTATTTATATTCTCTTCATTAGGGACTGCAGTGACAGGACAAGGGGGAATGGGCTCAAACTGAAACAGGGGAGGTTTAGATTGGATCTAAGGAAGAAATTCTTTGCTGTGAGGGTGCTGAGGCACTGGAATGGGTTGGCCAGGGAGGTTGTGAGTGCTCCATCCCTGGCAGTGTTCAAGGCCAGGTTGGATGAAGCCTTGGGTGCCATGGTTTAGTGTGAGGTGTCCCTGNAAGAAATTCTTTGCTGTGAGGGTGCTGAGGCACTGGAATGGGTTGGCCAGGGAGGTTGTGAGTGCTCCATCCCTGGCAGTGTTCAAGGCCAGGTTGGACAGAGCCTTGGGTGTCCTGGTTTAGTGTGAGGTGTCCCTGCTTCTGGCAGGGGGGTTGGAACTGGATGATCTTAAGGTCCTTTCCAACCCTGACTATTCTATGATTCTATGTTGTACAGCGTGAATTAGGAGCTCTGCAAATAGAAGATTCACCTCTACTTCTCCAGCTGTGACCCCTTTGGTTTTGAAACCACTTCCTGTGAAGAACCCTTATGCAAGTCCACCCTGGGGAAAGAAAGTTCTAAAGGACTTTAAAACTAAGTAATTTTGGAGGACAAAGGAAAAGGAAACTCAGGAATGTTCCGAGAGCAAACCTCTCTTTTTACTGTCTAATGAAAACTTATGTAATACTGACAGAGGGGTGATAAATCTCCTCCTCCCTCCTTCTCTTCAGCCCTTGCTTGGAAGCCCATGCAGGAAGCTTGCTGTTCCTGCATGCAGAGATCATAGGGCACGAAGGTTTTCATCCTCAACTAATTCTTGACCTTTCTACCAACCTTTCTACCAACACTGCCAAATATCTGGCCATTGAGCACCAGATGTACCAGCATTTTATGTTGGCAACTGCACAAAGACCACGACATCTACACACAGCCCAACAGCAAGGTACTCGTTTCTTTGGAGTCACCTGACGCTTAATCCTATCGAGACAGCTTGCCTCTGTGTCAGCCAACAGGCACACAGAACAAGTGAGTGGCCTTCCTCTCCAGGCACAGATTCATACCACGTATTTGAATGCAGTGAATATTTTAAATCCTCACAGAAAAAAGGTTAATGCCATACTTCAGGAATGACGAAAGCACAGTGTCACTGAGAGAAGAGCTGTCTCATAGAGCCACGTTGCAGAAAGGGCTTTTAATATTTATTACCCAATTTACCTTCCTATCCCCAAAATACTTTTAAATCAGAGAGCTGTGAACAATGAAAACACACTCTGCAATCAAGGTTTGCATCAAGTGAAAGTTACTTTTCTAGCACATATGGAAGTAAATGTTTAAAATGTTGAGCATTTAGAAGAAATTATTGCAAACCCAGACCTTCCATCACACCTTCCTACAATTAGGAAACCCAAAGAAGTCTCTGCAAATATTCAGCATAATAAAACACGATTAAAGACAACCAACTGCCTAGATTTAGGCTATTGAAAACTCCTGTATTTAAAGCAAAACAAACTTTAAATGGACAAATTCTGTTTCCAAGCAATGTACTCAATTTGGGTTAGCATCTGCGTCAAACAGCACCAAGGTCAACTTGATTAAACTGCAATGCAATAGTTTCAGCAAGTGATGCACTGACCAGCTCGTGATTTTGGTTAATGCACTTCAAAGGAAAAGGGCAGAAAAGAAGTCCCATGACCAGCTTCAGAAGAGTTATTCAGTGTCTCAGTGCAAAGGCAGTATCTTGGACAGAGACAGGCTCATTTTGCATAGAAGACTATTCCATACAATTAAAGGTTAAACAAACTTTTATCCTTTTTGTTTCATTATACAACCCATCACAGCACAGGCCCTGTTCTTGTTTAGAGCTCATCATTAAACATGTACATAGTAAAAATGTGAAAGAACACATGGACAAGGTAACAAGCATCTTTGGACTACTGTCCTACTCCCTTTCAGAGTTATCGAGACTGGCAGGAAATACAGGCCATTCTGCAAAGAAATCCTCTGTTTTCTTCACATATGAACAATTCCAGAGTTCAATACTTACTCCATCATAGATGGGGGAATAGTACAGCAGTCCTGGATTGCAGTCAAGGGCGATGTGAGATGAGCAGTGTATGATGCTTCCACCACTTGCTTGTTCCGATTCACAACATCCAAGTAACGGTTAAATTTCTCCCGGATCTTTTTGGCCAACTGAAAACAATCAGAAGATTGATTAAAATCAAGCAGTTTCTCTGCATCCCCTGTTCCTTATTAAGCAACTTAAATAGAAAAGTAACAACTGCGTGTGTTGAAGATAACAGTTAAATGCTTTGCTCATTGTACTTCTATTTTGATGAAGTCAAGTAGTTAATAATATTGGCCACAGAAAGCAATCTATACAAACAGATAAAATACATTTACCACCTAGCAACCTGAACATAGAATTCTGCATGTATGAAAAGTGAAATTTCCGTTAAGCATTGAGACTCTCCCTATGCTACTGGCTTACAACTGAAGCGTTCTGGTATGATGCTCTTGCAAGGCCTGGCAAGGGCATGATGGAGACTAAAATAAAAAGTCAATTTAAGGAAGCTCTATAAGAAGCCTAAATAAGAGTATGACAAAAGACCTCACCTAGAGAGCAATCTTTTACTGCTTCAGGAGCAATCAACCAACAGCACATGTGCAGTGCGCTGAATGTATTCAAGAGAATAAGCTCAGGATCCAGACAGCCCCAAATACCACCATGAACGTTCTCTGTTCACCAACAGCATCCTCAGACAGGCAGACCTGTGCAGAAGCATTTCATATCTCCGTTCATGCAGTTCTTATTGTGATTTGGACAAAAAATACCTTCCTCTCTCTTGCTTTTTGCTGTGTATCCTCTGCTGCTTTTCGAGGCTCACCATAAGCTCTTAACTGAGATTTAACTTAACAAGTGATTTTCTTCACCAGCCTAGCAGTGGCTAGTTATAAGCTACAGCAGTTTTAATTACAAACTTCAACAACCATATGTAAAGCATGTAATTGACATTACATTGTAATAGAAAGAAATAATGACAACTGCCTCGCACAGGTGAAATTCTTCCACAAGCCTTTTGTTGCCAGAGGCCTGGTGAGCAGCTCCAGTGCCTAAAGGGGCTGCAGGGAACCTGGAGAGAAAGGGGCTTGGGACAAGGGCCTGTAGGGGCAGGCCAAGGGCAATGGCTTGAACCTGCCCCAACAGGGGAGCCTGAGCTGAGCTCTGAGGCAGAAGCTGTTCCCTGTGAGGGTGCTGAGGCGCTGGCCCAGGGTGATGGCCCAGAGAAGCTGTGGCTGCCCCATCCCTGGCAGTGCTCAAGGCCAGGTTGGACACAGGGGCTTGGAGCAAGCTGCTCCAGTGGAAGGGGTCCCTGCCCGTAGCAGGGGTTGGAGCTGGGTGAGCTCTTAAGGTCCCTTCTAGCACAAACCATTCTAGGATTGTACTAACTGAACTCTTCAATGTATAAGCCATGCTTTTCGAGGAGCCTGGCAGTGTTAAATCCCTGTCTGTGAGGCCGTTATGACATCCATGCCTGTCGACCTCCCTGATGCATAATTCAAACACAAACCATTCTATGATTCTATGACTATGATGAAGGCAGGCACTTATAAATGAGGACTAGGTTTACAAGTTACGTTATTAAAAGCAGATGATCGTATTTCTGTCCTTTCAGAAAGTGAAAACTCACAGGCTGTCATCCCTCCCCAGCAATTCTCAGGCCTTGAAGACAATTAAGAGTGCCTAACTAGAACAGGCAAATTGGGCATTTCAGCCCTTTAACTTTACTGTTTCTCAGTACCAGGCAGATTGAAGCAGTTTGAAGGCACAGGGTGCTATCAAGGGTAGAAGCATCAGGTTTTACAAGAACCATTTACGAAGACTTTTGCTCCTGGTCTTTTATTCAAAGTTAGGAATTAACAAAACGACTCAGGCACATACAAAGTTTGCTCTGGCACATTCAGTACCTGCTCACGCCACCATACTTGTTATAATTAACCATCGGCCAGACGCCTCCTCAATGAAACACAATGATCTGTAAACAACGTAGCCTGGTGTTGAATACACAGAAACAGGCATTTTGCATTACTGCAGACCTTCTTCAGGGCTGAAGTCAGCTCATTAATTCACAGCACTCATCTCTCCTGCTCCCTGGACAGCCCAGGCTCTATGGGGATGATTTAACGGTGCCGCTACGTTTGTGCGCTGAGAAGCGCAGTCAGTTGTTCCAGATCCCCTGCACTGACAAATGTCTTTCCTAACTATTATTAACAGGACATTTCATCATGATTTACTTCGTTATGCGAATAACGAGGCCCACGCTGATAACAGCACTGCCTTGGCCTCCATTGTTCCCAGCAAATGCTGTAGCTTAACAACAGGTCTCCTAGGAGCACAGGTTTTAATAGGACCTTGCTCAAATGACTTGCAGAATTATGCCTAATTAGTTTTGCAGAATGATTTATTGCCAAGGCACCAGAGGACCACTAATGGTCTCCTCTGTGTTAGGCATCCAACACAATCAGATTACTCCCAGTTGTTAGATCATAAGCTGCTGGGTTGTTCCTTTTCTATTTTCTGGTAAACTTTCTCTTTGTCTGACTGTACTGCTCAAACGTGTCCTTGGGAAGTGGATTCTTCTGGAGGGTTTCAAGCCAAATTCCCTAAATCAAAGCATTAAAGTTGCATGGTTACCAAGTTCCCCTTTCAGCGAAGGCAAATGAAATACCTGTGCTTAAGCGCTATGTAAACCAGATACTTGAGTCTGTTCATTTCTTTTGTGGTTTCACTACCTGAAATCACAAAAACGGGAGCTTGAATTCGCTGAAAGAAGGACCACACAACCAAATAAGCAGCAACAGAACTAACATGGAGCATCAGAGCAAAAGGACATACATTTGGAATCACACTTTTCCCTGATAAATGAATGCTGTACAGGAAGCTGTGGCTGCCCCATCCCTGGCAGTGTTCAAGGCCAAGTTGGACACAGGGGCTTGGAGCAAGCTGCTCCAGTGGAAGGGGTCTTCCAATTCAAACCATTCCCTGATCTGATAATGATGATGTTTTGGTGCTGAAGAGTTTTCACCTTCCAGGTTCACCAACAAAAGCACCCCACAGCCTTCGAATTTTATCCCACTGTGCAGAGACAAAACTGATAAAAAGCAAATGTTTAATACCAAAACTGCACCTCCCATTGAAAAACATCTGAACAGCTAAAAGCCATTACATTACTCTGAGTAAATGGGATCCAACACTTTGGCTGGGGCATTTAGTCAAATGCATGCCAGCAACAAGGGAGTTGAAGCCTCCCAAAGCCACACAGACATCAACTCCCTGCCATGGTTGGAAGTACCTAATCTGAAGAACCCCAAAGTACTGCCCTTTGATAGCAACAGAACACTTCTAACAGTCAAAACCACTTTAAAAACAGCTAACTCAGAAAAGCTGGACGGCACGATGATTCAAAAGCCATTTTCCATTGAAAATTGATTACAATGACTAAACCGTGTTAAGAACCAAAGGGTAACACACCATCCAGTTCAAAGTTACTAAAAACAACTGGTTCTAATTCACCAAATTGAGAAGTAGAATCCAGATGAAGCCTAAATAAAACCCTTAACTTAATTTTTCTTCCATAGTTGGGCTTCACTGGAGCACAAAAATCCATGACAGCGAGCAGGCATTCCAGCTCTCCGTGATTAAAACAACAGGCAGAAAACACTACATGCTTCCTAGCTCCTCTTCTATGCCTGCGTGCCCATGCATGCATGCACACTCACACCATTAGCTCAGAAACGTTGTTCAGTTTGCAAAGTGATGCACCCAGTTGTCAGAGCAAAAGCTGCAGGCTTAAAGCACATCCTCACCTTTCTAAACTAAAACCTAAACCCTTTGCCCAGAACGCCTCTATTTGTTCCCAACATCTATCCTGCTTTTTCTCAGCTGCCCAGAGCTGACCAGCCGTTGCATACAGACGGATATAAGACCTGCACCGCAGTGGTTACAAAACCTCAAAGGTACAGAAAGAAAGAGACAACAAATGATGAAAGCAGAGAGCATTGACTATGAAACCATCCCAGCATCATTGTTTAAAACATTTTTAAGGCAAAATGGAAACTTGTGTCCCAAATTGGGCACATACAAGGCAGCCCACATCCCACACTCAGCTGTACCCTTGGGTAGGTACCAAGTGTGACAAACATGTCCCACTCCCACAGAAATTCACTCATTTTAATGGAGACTAAAATACATCTGGGTAGCTTGAGATTGACATCAAATGGTGTTATCCTCAGGTCACTTCTCAAAATGCTCTTCGCCCCATTGTGAAACCAAGCCTTGCTCAGCATTCCTTTTGTCTTTTTCCAGCTTTCTCCTTAACTTTCAGGACCCGAATAACAAGAAATGAATGTTTGCAGCAAACAATGCAGCCATGAGCTGCAATTCTGATGTATTTCTGCAGCAGCTGGATTGCAGCCAGAGCTTTTCAGTCTGCAGACAGGTTGGACGGCAACACCTGTTTCTATTACAGCAGCACCCATGGGGAATGCACTTCAGTTGTCACCATCTCCATTGACAACCTTTCATCACAACACCAGTGACTTGCTCTAATTTTCCTAGAGCTTTTCCTCATTTGCATTGTTCCCTTGAGCTTTTTCTTCTTATAAAGCTTCGTTCCCCTCAAAGCTCCACAGCTCTGAAGTCTTCCCTTTCCAGGGAGCACTGAGGGAAAGCAGAGCTCCAAGGTTAGGTTTTGTTTCTGGCTGCAGCTTGAAAGCCAAGGTACATTTAATGCTTTCAAGACTGAATATAAATTATGCATCAGGGAGGTCGACAGGCATGGATGTCATAACGGCCTCACAGACAGGGATTTAA
>NDXB01008997.1:7596-33616 GCA_002631895.1 Agapornis roseicollis
TTTTTTTTTTTTTTTTTTTTGACAGCAAGAATTTTGTGTCTTTTGCTATCACTGAAATTATCACTTTCCTCTTTTGAAAAATGAAAGTTTAAAAGTATTTGCATTTTTAAAAAAGTTTGCATTTTTTTATCTCTGAATGTCCCTTTTATTTCTGCATGCTGGTAAAGGTAGTTAGAAATGCAGAGACAAGTTCTCTGCAAATATCTCTAACCTGTAGCTACAGATAGATATAAACTGCTGATGTAGTTGTATAATGAGTATGTGTAATGTACAAGCACATTGAGCTATCCAAGTATAGTGGAATCATCTGTACTAAACTATTTTAAAGTAAACTGCTTTTCACTGTATTGTTTATCTTCCCAACTGAACATTATTTTATATTTATTGTTCTGTGTGTAATTTGAGTTGTGAAAACCTCATAGCAATTACATGACATGCTTGTCAGTGCCACTCTATCTATAAATATGTTCTGTATGCTTGTCATCCTTCATTCTTGTTCCAGCTGGAGATAACGAGAAAATACGTAGCAGTATGAATAGTGCTTGCATGAGGTTAGTCATGGTGGATGAGTGTCAAAAAATGTGGAGGTTTGCACTATTTAAAAGTTTGGATTCTTATCTGAATCCCCTGTTTTATAATTTATTTTAATGAGTAGGGACTCTGATGAGGACTACTTTTTATTAGGAAAAAAAAAAAAAAGTACATTTCTATCTATCTAAAGATATACATTTCCATTAAAAAAAAATGTTGGAAAAGTCACCAGGCCTTTTTTTTTTTCTCCTTTTTCTTCCTCTCAGACTTCAGGGGTAGTTTCGGCATGACTTGAGTGAAGATTTGATTTGGTTCATGTTTCATTTCCTATCTGCTCTAATATTTTGAGGGGTTGTGTTTAATTGCTCTTTGGACCATGAGTATGACAATGACGCCAGCTGGGAGGATGCTGTGGCAGCACAGGTCCTCTCTGCAAACTTCTTTGATGTAGTATAAATGATAAGGGAGCTCGAGCACCTCCCATATGAAGATAGGCTGAGAAAGTTGGGGCTGTTCAGCTGGAGAAGACTTTGTGGAAACCTCATAGCAGCCTTCCAGTATCTGAAGTGTGCCTACAAGGATGCTGGAGAAGGACTCTTCGTTAGGGACCATAGTGACAGGACAAAGAGTAATGGGTTCAAACTTAAATGGAAAGTTTAGGTTAAATATAAGGAAGAAGTTCTTTACTGTGAGGGTTGTGAGGCACTGTAATTAGGTGCCCAAGGAAGTTGTGCAACCCTACAGTATTCAAAGGCAGGTTGGACAGGGCCTTGGGTGACATGGTTTAGTGTGTGATATCCCTGTGCATGTTATGGGGGTTGGAACTAGATGATCTTAAGGTCCTTTCCAACCCTAACTATTCTATGGTTCCATGATTTTATGAAATTGTGAGCAGACAGCCATTTTGCTGCTGTGTTAGAATAAGGTGTTCCTGTTCTTCCTGTAAAGGCTTGGGGATTTTGCTCATGAAGACAGGTTCAGAAAAGGCAGAATGGGATTATCAGTTGGAAGAACATGGAGTCAGACACTGAGTGTAGTACGAATAAAATGTCTGTCTCTCTGTTGTGCCCCCCCTGATTTTGCACTGTTGTACAAAGTGGTTTGGAACAGTCTTCAAAATACAGTTACTTTGATGAGGTGGTAGGGATAGCTATGTCTAAAACTATTGAGTAATGCTTCAAAGATGAACTCATCGGACTATAGTGCTTCATGTCTATATCTATATATATATATAGTGCTTCATATCTCAGCAGTATGGGGGTGGGAGGTGTCGGGTTTTTATCTGCATTATAAACATGATTGTTCAGAATTACTGGAATGAGTTAATGTGGTTATGCCAGATTTTGGGAACTGAAGTTTGAGGAGCAGTGAGAAAATGAGTGCCTCCCTTCAGTCCAGAGGTCTTATTAAGTATATGAAACACAGTAATGCTAAGATTCTAATCAATCCCTAGCTCTCTGGCTTTGGCTCCATCTGGAGACTGTATCAAAGGTAAATAGTGTCTAGACTGGGTTTCATAGAGGCCACATAAAACTGTCATAACTGCAACATTGGCCAGTGTCTTAAGGGTGTAAAACTCAACAAATTTAAAGTGCCTCAACCCTTATCATATATTAGCTTTTAGTCAATAGATTTTCAGGAGCTTCATCAGGCAGGCATATCTTCATCATGCTTATGAGTTATCAGAGCATTCCTCCTGCTTGGAGGATAATAATTTGGTTTAATTTGATGTATTGAAATTTTAAAATATTGTTAACAGCTACAGATAATCTGAATCTTGCACCCTAGAAGAAAAAATACACAGACCCTGACTTTCTTAGCCTGACAATTGTATGATATCTACTGCTAGAAATATGTGCTTCCCTATGCACCATTAAATTAAAAGTCCTTTTAAAAAATAAATTCAGTGTGGGGAAGTTTAGAACTATAATTAAACACTTCCAATTATTCCTTTTAGGGTAATTGAGAAAGTGCTGTAAGTGTTAGCAACAGAGGACCAGTACAGTAATGGTGTAGACTTTCATAAATGACTAACGACTTTCTTGCTGAAGCAACAGCCCTTTGTTGCTAGATTTATCTAAAGTAGAACAAATAAGGCCCTTTTGTTTTGAAAATAAAAATTATAAAATAAAAATAGTAATTGGTGGTTAACTTTGAATTATTGTTTCTAGTTTTATATGCATCCTATATTTTGGCAAAATGAATATGCATAAACCTAATAGTAATGTTAGGTTATATGAACATAAGAGGAAATTAATTGCTGGATTATTTATCTCAGTAAATGTCTTCAGGAATCTCTACTGTAATGTTGAAGTGCAGCAGTGATGCTGAATATCCAGTTTACTTACATGTGTTTATAGATGCAGAAGCAGCTCTAAACCCAGGTTTTTGAAATAAATCCAAATTAGATTTAAAAAACTTTGTAATTTGTTTTGTTATTTTCCTGATTAAATTCTAAGAATATTGTATGTATAGGAGATTCCCAAAGTCTGATGCTGTGATCATGTTTTGTTGCCATTGTTTAGACTTTATTTGAAGTCTCCACTTAGAAACAGTCATCAAATATGACTAAGTGTTCCATAACTATTACAGAGAACAAGAAACAAGAGGCTAGCTTTCCATTAAAACATATGGATATACATTTGTTTATTTGCTCAGTGTATGTAATTTGGATGGTCAGAAAATGATTATTCATACAAGCTCTAGAGTTGCTTTTAGGAATTTCTCCTTCAATTTTATAAAAAGCTAGAGTTCATTTTGACTTTTTGCAAATTAAATTATTCAATTTCACTGGTTTCAAAAATTAGTAGATATAAAAATATGTTTTTAAAAGAGGTGTTTCAGAATCAATTAATCTAATTTGGCACTGTAATGTTTTATATTACATCTATTCATATTATCTGATCCTTTACAAGTAAATTGTGAATGTTTTTGTGCTTGAGAAATTATCTCCTCTACCACTGCACATAAATCTTACTAATTAATATTAGTGAACATAAATCTTACTAATTATGAGAGCCTGTGAGCTGTACACAAAACATGCCACTCATATTTGTAAGTTCATTCTTTTTCATTTGCCATGCTGTTTCAAAACAGGATGTAAATAGAAAACATAAGAGAAATTTGTAGAGTCCAAGGTTTATTATAGTTTATGACCTGTATTCAGGAAATGTGCTTTAACAAGTACCTACTTCTGAGCAGGTGCTTACAGCTTGTTGAATTTAAGGTAATGCTTAAATAGTGCAATACTGAAGTTTGAAGAGTAGTGGGAAAATGCTTGTCTCCTGTACTGAACTAAGGGACTCAAAGGCAGAAGAAATCCCATATATTTATTTTAATACATCAAGAAATATTGAACATGTCAACTGCAATACTTCTTACTGCTTGCTTTCATAGTAAGATAACTTGTCCTTTCTCACCATCTTCCCCTTTGACCACTTGAGTAAGTCGTTTTCCTCTGCTTTCTTACACTTTCCTGAGCTAAAAACAGACTGTACTGGAAGAAGCTAAAATTACTTTTATGCTTCACTCAGTGTCAGATTCATTGGTCTGAGTCAAGTAAGATGCTATCAAAATTGACAATGTCACAAGGCTTTCAGCAACAAAATCACAAGCAATTTTTCAAAATGTTTCTGAAGCTTCTTTGCTAAAATTTCAGATTTCTGGATAGAAATACTGCTTTTCCTTTATTTCTTATCAACACTGCTCCGAAATCACTTCCTCTGAAATACGGCTCTGCACAAATTGCTGTCTAAAAGCTGCTGGTGGCATAATGAAGTGCTGCTGCTGCTGCAGCAAGTCCTTGACCTTGCTGGGCTGTTTCCAGGGCCTGTGTGGGTTGACTGCTAGAGATGCATCTTCTAGGGAGAAGGAGGGAAGGCAGAAAAGCAGCAAGGAAGGAAGGAAGGAAAGAAGGAAATAGAATTGGAGTTATTTCTAGTGATCATGTAAAGCTAATAGTCTCAGAAAATGCAGCTTATCAAAAGAATGGAGATTGACAAAAGACCTTAAATGTATTTTGCTAACAGTTTTTGCCCAGATGAGATACCTGTTTGTGGAAGATAAAAGAAATATTTAAAACAAAGTTTGCTGCCTCATATCCTCAATCATGGACAGAACTTTAAAACTCAATTTGTCAGTATAGTTTGGCAGAAACAGAAAGCCATTATTAGTAGCATAGTTATCTCCTGAGTATTGCAAGTGATTCATCTGGTAGTATTCCTAGCTCTGACATTGTGGATCATAGTATAATATGTCGAAAACACAGCTGCAGATACCCTACTCATGTTTTTTTCAAGGTTTAATCTTGTAAGCAAAAGCTGGATACAGGATAGTGGGTTATAGGTCAGTCTAATTAGCTATCAGAAATCTTTGATTCTTCAACACTTTTCATAGCCAACAGGGGCTAATTCCTGCTGTATTTGCCAAAGTCTTTGTTCTTAATCTGAGCAAAACGCTTTTTTAATATTCAGGCCTACTTGCAAGCTATTGTTAAATATTTAATAGTTGATCTTACAAAATTCTGCACTGAAACAATTAGCATGCTATTATAATAATCTGAGAATAGAAGATATTTTAAACAGAAGAGCTCTTTTTTCCTTTCTTAAGCCTTGCCAGAAAATGACCACTGCATTGAAAGCATTGAAATATTAGGCACTAGTGAAATAGCTCAACTTGTTTAATCTGATATAGTGAAGTTTTGAACAAAGGGAACCATGGCTGTAAAAATACCATGGCTACAGTAGAAGATCAGACTAGCTCTTTCTCACACGAATTTTATTTCTCTCTGCAGGAAACAAACAAAGCAAATTCATGAACAGCTGAAAGAAACACAGAATAGGAAAACCTACAGCCTAAATGCTTCCAGCATGATGGCAAAGTCAGAGTGTATGGCACAAAGCCAAGTCCAGCTGCAAAATGTAAGTAATCCTGCCAGCTACAACACTTAATAGCCTGGCTGAGTTCCTTCTGCTGATGGCAGCACATCACCATGTTGCTATTACCATCTAAGCAATGGAAACGAGAATTCTCACCTCTTTTGTAAAATGTTTTCTATCAGGCCTTATAATGGAAAACACTAAGCAGGATTTTTTCTGAATTTATTTCATTGGGTCCTGTTACATTTTGTTCATGTAATATCCCTTGCTGAGCCCTCTAGGTCTGCATCCAGCAGTGGAAATTAATATTAGAGTTTTCGGTAATACCTTAGCTCATATGTATGGTGTACAGCTGAAGTGGGGGTCTTTGATCTTAGGTGATTTCAAGTATTCCAATAATTAATGTTCCTGCATGAAAAAATGTAAAGATTTGTCACAGTTAATTCAGAGTAAATTCAAAATCTAGACCTAAATTTACACATATAAGCTAGTGCTCCAGGGAAAATTTTGCAGATAGTCTCATTTTCCTGGGTTGTGAGTTAAAAGGACTTTGATACCAGAAAGAGGTTAGTTTGTTCAAACTAATTTGAAATGTATTTAGTAATTTTCTGTATATAGTTACACTTAATATAATGCCGCAATCATGAAATTCATGAAGTATATTTGAAATAAGGAACCTGAAGACGACTAATTTATTTAGCCCTGGATGTAAGTTATTTTCCAATGCATGTCATTTACTTCTCCATGGACATATGCAATTAGTGATGTCTTATTTGAACAAAATCTTTGGAAAAACTGAGGAGAAACCTGGTAGCAATATAATAGGAAATCATAAGTTTTATTCAAGCTTTTCTAAGTGCTTAACTGTTAGGTTTTGGGGTTGGTTGGTTTTGTGATTTTTTTTTTTTTTGTTGGTTGGGTTTGTTTTTTTTTGGGGGGGGGGTGGGTTTGTTTGTTTGTTTAAAAAAAGTATCTTATCATTGCTTAAGGGGCTGACTACCATTGTAATCATGATATGCTCTATGTTTGAGGAAAAAGACACTATTTCAAGAAGGTAGATAGCTTCACTAAATTGACATAATCACAAGTTAGGGAGCCTTGTGCAATCCTTTGTTTTACTTTCAGTTCGTTCAGTCATACAGCCCCTTCTAGCTTCCCCTTCCCCCCACCCACCCCAAGAAAAAAAATAAAAATTTGGGGAGTGTTGTGTTGTAATGATGGCAACAAAAGGTAGAGTTCTTCAGAGCTTCTGTAATCCTTTTGTTCCAACATATAAAGTAGGTCTTGGTTAGCATTAAGAATATGTTCTGTGCCTTTTTCTCACTGCAATTCAGTGCAATATTTTGTCAACCCATCATCACTATGAGCTATTTGATGTCTTCTGAGCAGCTGACAAACACATCAACAAGCTTTATTTAAGTTTTTTTCTTTTGCTATGACAATAGTCATAATAGCTGAAGTAGCAGTTTGTGGATTTCAGATACTAGAGATTGAAAGCCATTATTATTATTTATTATTTTAATCCAAATTTGCTTTTCTGCTTTTAATGCTGTTCAGACTGGCATTTTCAGTGCTGGTAATTGTTACACTATTTTCTTGTTCTTGTGGCTGCTTGCAGGCAGCGGTTTTCTTCTTGCCATTAATGCATTCCTCTTTGGGAGCAAAGATACTAAGGAAGACAAACAGAATGACCTTGTGCAGGATGTAGTGTAATTGTGCAAGGTAATAATGGTTTCTACTGTTAGCAAGATTTTAGCGCAGGAATGCATGTAAGAAGTTCATGAAATATTTAGAAAACTTGGCAGATTGGAATGGAGAAAAGGGGCAGGGGGGATGATAAAGCAGCAGAAAAGAACTTTGAAATGTCATTTTATAAGAATGGCTGAGTGGCTTCCAACCAAAGATCTATCCTAGGCATTAGCTGCTGGGCGGGAAAGGGATCAAGTATTGCCACGGGGAGAAAGCTCCCACTGCTCTCTTCTGCAGCTGTGCTGCTGCCTTTCTGCCAGTCACTGCTGGGGTGTGATCTCTCTTCAGTTCCCATCTGCATCTTCTACCACATGGACCTGGGGAGAAATCTTAGTTCTCTTTATTTCCAGGAGCCAGTAAATAAACTTGAATAAATTAAGGTAGCTGTTTTCTGGAAACTAGTCTTCCAGTATAGCATTATGGTTTATGTAATCTTGGTAGCTGTTCCTTGTGCTATTTTCACATGGGAAAACTGTCTTGCTTATATGTATGTCACCTTTCTCTCTTTCCTTAAACGATTCTCCCATATCTTTCTCCTGCATATTTTGAATGGTAATGCTTTCAGGTTTTTTACCCTGCTTTTTCTGCTAGAAGAATATATTAGTATAAACCTGAGAATAATTGCATACTGTTCTAGTAATGTCTGTTCTGAAGGAGCCATCACATTTTGACCCAGAGGTTGCTATATTTAGTAAAGTCTGCATGGATATTTCCCAATGTTGAGTTGCTTTAGAAAGAGGTTTTAATATTTCTCAAGATCCATAGCATAGCAGAGACTGTTTCAAGCAGTTTGTGGCTGTAAAGAGCTTGGCTTTTTCTCCACATCTTTTCTCCATTTGTTTTGTTTGGTTTTTTTTTTTCCCACATATTTTTCTTTTTACACCCTTTACTGGAATTTAGGAAAATATTTATTTTTCATTACATATTTTCAAAGACAATTCTTATCTTTTTTAAAATGAGAGAGGCCAAGTGAATGTATCAAAGTGTTGTTAACATGAAACCACACCTTTCATTCTTGAAACAAATATTAAAATGAACTAAAGTTTGTATTTTATTCTAGCTGAACTCATTATAGTTGCAGCTGCTTGTATTATTGCAGAAGGAAAATGACTTCAGACCTATGATATCCCACCTCTGTGCCAATTAGAGCTTTTTTACATTAGTGTCATTATGAGAAACATACACAGGTTAGGAGCTCTGGATGTAGGCTGTTTAGAATTGTCTTCATTTGAGAAATTGGCCACTCACTCTGAGATTTTTGCCCTCTGATCAGCAGGGTAAACACAAGTGACTGGCCACATCCCAGCACCCATCTTGGCAGGTTGAGGAAGAATGCAAGGAGAGTTAGGCATTTAAGTTAAAACATGGACGCCTCCCTGTCATTTGGGATATTGCAGAGAATAAAGATTTTTTTTTTTTGCATTGACAGAATTTTAAAGTATCATATGCCTTTTCTTCCCACACTCAGATGCGTTACATCTCCTCCACTTCTTTCCTCTGCTCATCTGTGATTCTGAAAAGCAAAAATAACAGGTTAGGTTTGGTCAAGGCAGATGTATTCTCTCTGAATTCCTCCTGAGCACAGTTGGTAATTGTGTTCACCTCTGCTGAATCTGTTTCTGTCAGAGTTGATTGCATTATTTTGTTAAGGATGCAAATCACATTAAAAATACTGTATACTGAATGCAGCATTCATAAATAACTCTTTGAACACAGCTCCTAGTATTTTTCTTGAATCTAAGTCCACTGATTTTCCCAAATACTGAGGCAGCAATATACTTTTTGCTAGGTTTTCAAGCATCTTGGATTTGGATACTAATGCATTGAGAATGTTGTTATAATTCTTCAGTCAGGAAGAGATAGATGTGAAAGTTCTTAATGCAGGATCTTTGAGGTACATGAGATTCATATTTATTTCACGTAATGCACAAAACTGAGAACTTCCTAGTAATATGTACTTTGTCCCAAAGAAATTATATTCTCATCAAAAGATATTTAATTAGTGTGCTCCATGAGACAGCAGCAAAAGTTTGATGTCCTCATAGGCAAAAGGAAGTAAATTGACATTCTCAGCTGCCTCTCTTAGAAAAGCAAGTGCTCTGTGCGCTCTCGTATACTGTGCCAGCAGCAAGAGGAGGTGTTGTGGCCCTCATTTTTTTCTGTAGCTCACCAGTATTCACTAGTTCTAATCATACACCTGGTTACTAGCTCCTTATTCCACCTTTACTAGATTGTTTCTTTAAATACTCATAGCTTGACAAACATGTCATGAAACAAAAAGGCAAAAACAAACAAAAAATCAAACAAAAAATTGGGGAGGGGGGGGGAACCAAAACAAGCCACAAAATAAAACACAAGGCATCTGAAGCTTTGCCATTCCTGTAGTAATTCTGAGAGTTGTCATGGTTATGTATGGTTTTTTTTATCTTTGTGGATTTTAATGCCTTCTCCCATGGTACTAAGTGGATCTATTAATTCCCCATCATTTTTCCTCTGAGGTGATTAATATGCTTTTCATGTTGTAGTATATGGTTTGACTTTTCACTACACTTGTTTCTAATAGCTTTCAGTCAGTAGCTCTTTTTGTGTCTTTTGTTGATGGTAGAAATAAATTCTTTTTAGTCACTGTGATAGAATTATAATTAATAATTATAATTAATTATAATTAATATCATTTGAATCTTTTAAAAGATCACCGTGTGGTTTTGCCTGAGTTACAATGTGATCTGTCAGCTAAGATCAAGAGTATATTTCTTACTTCTATATTGCATGACTACTTAGAAAGAACTGCCAGAATAGACAAACTTGAATTTACTGGCCTTTGGCTACAGCTAATGTTGGCAACAAAACATATAACACATATGGTAACACCTGTAAGGATGTTAAATATACCACCTGATGGACTTACGTGCAAGGTCAGCCAATAATCCAGAAAAATCACTGTCTCTTTACCTCCTTGAGACACCGTGTCTGAATGTAGATTAAAGCTGAACCCTTTGCCTTGTCAGCCATTTTAGAAATGGGATCCCCACATCACCTCTCTTCCAATGCCCTGTGTGTTTCTTGAATTTTTATTATTACTATTTTGGGAATATCATTGAAGACGAAGGGCTAAGAAAAGCCTGGGGTAGGGATGGGTGCTTTGTTTTGCATAAAACCAGTAAAACAGGACAGCAGTGTCAAGTTATTCTGTAGCACTTGACTGGCATGTGTTATCTATGGAGCCTACATTTTAGAGTAAAGAATACAGAGCATGGAGCAGGGGAATTACATCCTCACAGTCCTACAGTAGGTCAGTGGCAGAGGCTGATTTCTAGTCTCCTGGCCCAGGCTGCCTTCGCAGATATACTTAGCTTTAACTAGCAGGGGTGGAATTTTATTTTCAGAGTGTTGAGTAATTCTATGTAACTTGGAGATGATTTTCTCCATGAAACCATGAAAATTTGAAAATTTGCAAAATGTTTTATTTTGACGCTATCATTACTCTTTATTGAGCCATATGCATGAGTGTTTCTCAGTACTTGCTCAAACAAGCACAAATAATTAAACAAGAAGACAATAAAACCGTGCTGGGGAGGGACTTTTCATTAGGGACTGTAGTGACAGGACAAGGGCTAATGGGTTCAAACTTAAACAGGGGAAGTTTAGATTAGATATAAGAAAGAAATTCTTTCCTGTTAGGGTGGTGAGGCACTGGAATGGGTTGCCCAGGGAAGCTGTGAATGCTCCATCCCTGGCAGTGTTCAAGGCCAGGTTGGATGAAGACTTGGGTGGCATGGTTTAGTATGAGGTGTCCCTGCTTATGGCAGGAAAGTTGGAACTAGATGATCTTAAGGTCCTTTCCAACCCTAACTATTCTATGATTCTAAAACCCCCCAGATAGTGTGTATAAGCTTTCAGTGATGCTTTCAGCCTACTGGAACAGTCCATTGAAAGCATTTCACAGCTTATTCTCCACCATGGCTGAGTGTTGAATAGCTCAGAACAGTCAGAGGCTTCTACAAAGCTCTGCCCATGTGAGAATTGGGTTGTGGAAGCACCGTGATGGGCTTTGCTGGGATACGGGTGGGGAGTAATCCCATTATGGTACACCATTCTTCTGGGGGAACCAACTGGTACTGCTGTAAACTCCTCACAATGATCTGAGGGTATTTTTCTCCAAATATTATCTCAGAGAAGGGATGTGGCACTTACAGTTAAGCTAATGGAAAATAAACTGAGATGTTTTTAAACCTATTAAAATGTGTGAAAAATGTGATACATCCAAATAAGTTCAGTTGCATTGTTCAAATTCTCTGTGTATTCACACCCTCAATTTAAATTGTGATTCATATTTTCATTGTAATTAATGCTTTGGCTGTTATGGTAATTGTTAACTGGTGTATTTGAAAATGGCATAAAAGAAATGTTTAGTTAGGGGAAAAAAATATTTTTTTAGGCTGTGCCTGGATGGTGCTCGGTGTTGGACCTTCAGTATAGATTGTTAGTCATCATCAGGGCCACTTCTGGGGGTCCTGGTTTTCCTCAGTTGGGGTGAGGAAAGACCCTGTATAACATTGCTCCTGCCTACACCTATCTTACTCATAGCAAAAGGCTAAGCTTACCTCTAATTAGCCTTTATGATTCACATCATACTCAGGGTTTTATAAGCCATTCAGACCTTCAATTTGGTTATCATGAACAAACATGAAAAAGGACAGAAGAAGCTTTCTGGCAGTAACAACCCATTCTTAACATAGCTCAAATTGATTTATTCAGGTCAGAAATCAAGGACAGTTTCATGTCTGCAGCTGGCAGGATAACTATTAAACTTTAAAACCTTCAAAGACATGAGGATCTGAAAAATCATACTTCTGTCTGAATTTTCTGTATTTTATCTACAACATTTACAAATGACAACTAAGGTCATTATAACTTAAAGAAGTAAGAGTGGAATATGGTCCATATTATTTCAGTTGTGTTTATGTCATGCAAGCAGCAGCATTTTGCATATTGTCACTCTCACTAGCTTTGCCTTCAGAAGCACATAAGCAGCCCTGTTTATGTGGGTATTTCACACAACAGGAAGAGGGATAGGAGCATTAGAGAAAATTTTGTTATTTTAGTTACAGAAACCAATCATAAGAAGCCCCAGCAGATGAACTAAAATTGCATGTAACCTATTTTTCTAAGACAATTATCTCGTATGACTTTCCTTTTGGATTTGCTGAAGTCTGGGGAAATGTAGCTAACAATAAGTGAGAATTGGAAAATAATCTGATATTTTTAAGGAGTTGCTGCTCTTCTGTTAGGCAACAAAATAATTGTGGAAAAAAATAGCTGTACATTGAAGAAATCTTTCTATCTTCTGCATAAATGTTTATGCTGTTGTATCATAACAAGGCATTTTTTTGCCAATGTGATTTTTTATATTATTATTAGAATTTGTATTTTCTTTCTAAAATACTTAATTATGTAATAGCTTCCACAAGACCAATTTATTGTAAAGATAACATGGATATCTAGGTATCTAGTACTAAAATTACAAACTAAATACAGAAAGAATGGATTAAATTAAAATAGTCCAATTAGTTTTAGTGCAGGTCATTGGAATGCAGCATGAAAAATTAAATACCTGTGTGGAAATGTGGGTAACTGCTCATATCTCTGAGATATTTTCCAGTAACCAAAAGCAAGATTGATTATTCTTCTATGCCAAAATACAGCTTTTTTTATGCTTTAATTTTCTGAATCCATTCAGGATCAGAAACAGTTTTTGCTGTATTTGCAGTTGAATGACAAAGCAAGAAGAAAATCTGTTCTTGTTCATGTCTGGTGTTGGCTTTACAGGCCTTTGTGTCTCACTATGTGCCCACCAAAGACTGCTCTACACCTGCAACTCTCACAAGAAAAATTATGTTTACACTGTTCTCACTAGCATAGATACTCAGGGTTCAAAGGTTTTCAGACCTGTTCAGAAAGGATATCTGGCTCTATGGATAGGATTCAAATATTTTTATTACTTATCTGACGATACAAATGCTGTTTCAGTTATGCATGCTGATGAAATCACCAAGCGATCGAAGGAAGTGCTGACTGTCCTCTGAGATGTGTTTTGTGATCTCAGTCTCTCATGGACAGCCACAAAAACAGGCTTTTAGTCAGAGGGATCAGTGTTCTCTATCATTGTGGGCAGTTCAATCATTAATTTTGCTACTAATGCAGATATCAGCATTTTGATGTGGAGAAAGTAATGTAGATAATGACTACGGGCGCTTTCTGCTATGTAAACAATAGTGAATGAATGTATTACTTGCAATGCCTAATTTTAATTTAAAAATGCATTAGAGCACTTCTTACCCTGCTCTAATATGAATTCTGACTGAATAGCATCAATAATATACTTTGCCTTTTGTGTATTAATTAATTTTATTCTCTGTGCTGCAGTATTCAAAAACAGATAGGCATCCTGGGCCTATTCTTCACAAAGTTATGGAGTCTAGTTTTTCAGGCCCTCAGTCTTTCCCAGAGGCCTTGTCTCCTGACAGAGGAATCCAGCCCATCAAGCAACATAGGTAAGCAAATGTCTGTCTGATGGCAGATTTGGCAGGCTGCCAAGGGATGTTGCTGAACTGATGATATGTGTGTGCTGTGAATAGGGGAGATGCTGAATGGTATGGTACCAACAGAACCTCAGCTGACTCATTAAGCAGATGTCCAAGCGTTTTCTTAGCTGCAGACATAAAAGGTAATAACAGTGCTCAACAACTTTATCTGTGATTTGTAAAAGTCCTAGAGGAAGCATTTAAATACACCATCCAATCTGTAGAAAGAGACCAGTGAATGAAACAACTGTAGCTTGAGAAACCATTAAAAACAAAACTTTATCAATGTTCATGAAGTGTCATTTGCAGCAGAAAGGTGTGGTTGCAAATTTACAGCTTTTCTCACTGCTACTTTAAACAAATAGTACTTGAAATGAATACACATGGTGGCCCTTGAAAACTAATCTTTCAAAAAGTTTGGATAATTGTTTCCAAGAGGAAAGAAAGAGGAACATCACACATCACTGAATGGCATTTGGATTAGAATTCTGCTAGTAGCCTTTTTGGATGAAAAAGAGTGCAGATGCTTCATTATGATACTAGAAACCAAACTCATGTCTGTATAAGCAATAATGTTTTAGAATGGCAGTGATAATAATATTTGATCTTCTCACACAGAGAGAGAAAAAAGGCTGAGAAAAATCAGTTCAGAATATTTTAGTTGTGTAGTCTGGAGGGGAAGACATTTATTAAAGGATAATTTTTAAAATTACTGAAACAAAAGTCTGAGATTGCATAAAGTTATGAACTAGCTTCTATAGTATTTCGTGCATTTTCGTTGCAGTCCCCCAGTCAGCTACATGTTCCTTTTCTTTTGAATAAATTATTTGCTTGACCTACCAAAGTGCAGCATATAAGCCAGGAAGGAACATTTAGACTGTATCTACTTTTACCTTCCTTAAGCCTTTAATTTGGCATGAAAAAATAATGCCAAATGTTATGTCAGATCTATTTCTTAGGGCTTATTCTCTATGACACAAAGATTTTCAAAATGTGCATAATAATTTTACTAAACATAGATGAACTGTGGAACTGCTACCTAGGATTCTTTCCATGGAAGTTTTGGGAAAATTTTATCTCCGTTTTGCCAAAAGGTAGAAGTTCAGAAAAAACATGGTAACATTTCGTTAGCTTTAATAACATGGTTGCAGTATCTAAGTTTGAAATGTTTCAAGTGCTTTACCATGACATTACTTAATCTTAAAAATGTGGAAATAAAGACTGAAAATATTTCTTCTGTTTATAAACATTGCATCACTTAAAATAAAAGCTATAATAATAATAAAAGAGGAATGACTCTCCAGACTCCCAGTTTTCCATAGTGAAATTAAAGAATAAGCCACACAGGTAACTATTGCAAAATCTCAGATTGCTCATTTAAAAACAATAAATAAAAAAAAATCAAAACAAGCTAAAACAAAGCAAACAAAGTACAACAAAATGGAAAATCACACACATAAAAAAGACCAGTCACTCAACAGTCCCTTCTACTTGCAGATGTCAAGCTCCAGACTATCTTAAGAGTCTTTGCCTCAGAACTGTTTTAAGTTGTGGAATGACTAGCTTAATTTATAAAGAATTATTTTGTAGTTTTATAACTTAGGATTTATTATACAAGGCCCTTGCTTTGTAATACATGCAACAGACTTGAATATCTAACACTTTATAAGGCTGTCTTTAATTTATGCAACATGTGATGGCTTCCTAATTCAGATTCTAAATAGTATTCAGTGTGGCCAAGCGGTTAGATGTGGCCAAATGAGGAAACTTATTTTTTTAATGGGATACATTTTGTCCTAAACATCCCTTCATTTCATTCCAAATCTGATGTGAGCCTAAAAATTGCAGCAGCTCTGCAGGTTCTCATTTTTGTGCTGTGAAACTATATTACTGGTTTATTTCTGATTTCTATGGAAATATTTTCTTTCATTTTCCAGATCTGTTTTCTCTGCTAATGTTTTCAAGGGCACTAATGATGAGTGATCATCTCTTAAGATCAGCAGCTGTATGTTTCCAGTTCTTAAAACCAGTACAATTCTGGCCCGGCAGTAAGACTATCTAGGTGGGGAATCATTTGGGATTGCTGAAATTTGACTGACAAAGATCACCTAGTTATTTCACTCAAATTACTAGGTAATAGCAGATTTCTGTCTCTACCAATCTCAGCTGCATGCAAAGACTTACTTCAGAGATAGAATCGAAAATTTAAATCTCCACTGAATATTACTCCTAAAATATTTTACTTGTATTATGTACTGTTATTGCTGTAGAATTTTACATCATCTGCTTGCATAAGTAGAACAATTCTTAGTCCTGTCAACTGGAAAGTAACAAATTTGTTTAACCAGTAAACTTCTTGCAAAGTATACATTCTCTCAGAAATTCATCTCAGATTATCTGTTGATTTTAGTAAGAAAATCCATACTGTCGTAAATTCTTGCAGATAGAAACAAATTAGAGTTTTGATAATTATGGGATGAAGTTGTGATCCCATTGAACAGCAGTTTTCTTGGCAATTAGTCATCCTGATTTTCATTCATTGATTCAGTCATAATTGATTTTGTAGGGATTAATTTCAGTGAATACCATGATGAAAGCCAAATGCAGAGGCTTTCTGCCTAGAGCAGTTGTATTGTCTTCTAGAAATGACAAAATAAGATAAACTTACTCTAAAATTTAAATTTACTTATATTTAAATTTTTAATGTACTGTTAATACTTTAAAAACTATGGTAGAATAATTTTTATTATTGTTATTAATAATATTAATAATTATTGATAATAATTATTATTTAGTAAGTATTTTAGATTTTAGGTTCCCAATATAATTGATTCAGTTTAAATCAAAAGAGTGGATTTAAGTTATTCTGTAAATAAGGCTATTAAATTTCAAAGATGTACTGATAAACTAAAGCAACTTAAGAGTGTAAAGGCAGAGGAAGCCTGAAAGAGAGAAAGCATAAGGAATCTATTTTCCCAAGGAAAGAACATAGTTTTCTGTAGAAATTTAATAAAAAGAATGCCTAAAAGGAATGGGATGTAGGGAAAGAAATAAACTATATCACAGAGGAAAAGAAATCATGCTTGAAGTGAGCATTTCCAGAAATCGTTGAGAGAAAGCAATCAATTGTTCTTGCTGTATAAAGGAGTGCTATACAGGAAGACGCAATGCTGATGGTGGGGCAGAGGTAAAATATGAAGCAGTTAGGGCAGTCCCGAATGAATATATTTAATTTTTCAGCTAGGGTGATTTTGAGAAGAATTTCCCAAGGAATCCTTCCTTGGAAGGATTTGGGAAGGGTTTGATTATTTGAGGGGAAGGGGATTATTCCTTGGGAAGGATTTGATTATTTGAGGATTTGATTATTTGAGGATTTGATTATTTGATGATGAGAATGGGAATAGAATCACATGTATGAAAATAGACATTACTATAGTCAAAGTGGAAGTAAAATGCAGAAATCAAATCTCTCAAGTCAAGATGATCTAGTAGATCTTGATCAAAGAAGTCTGGAAGGAGAACTGGCTCATGAAATTTCAAGTCCGGTAGCAAAATCTGTCAAAAAAGGAGCTGTGCCATGTGAAGATAGAATAGAAAATGTCAAATATTTAGGAAAGGAAAAATTTATTGAAGGAACTGAAGACCTATTACATTGAACTAGTCAAGGATTTTGGACATATCCTTGGGGCGGGGGGCAAAGCAGATTCTTTGGGTAGATATAAAAAAGTCTAAAAATTGTCATGAAGTTTATCTGCAGTGGTTTTTGCAACACTACGCTGAGAACTTTTTTTGTATTTGGTGTAGGTGAGATCTCTACACAGCCTCAGTTTATATGTTGTCACACATCTAATGTTTTTAGAGAGGGATAAAGTAGGAAGAGACAGAAGAGCTACAGTGCCAGATACATGGAGGTGGTTAAAAGAGAGTAAGGAATTACATTGAGGAGGTAAGTGCTTCAGGCCAGAATGCCTGAAGACATTTAGTGCTCCAGAGGAGCACCAGGAGAGCTCCAAAAGAATTAGTCAATTTTGGGGGCAAGTTTTGTTTAATGCTTTTGTGCACAACTTTGGTGCAAAAATCAGTTTAAAAGATAGAGTCAGTACAGATAAGGAACTAGATAAAAAGCATGAATTGAGTAACTGAATAACTTTGAAGAATGGCATAACAGTGGTGGATTCCAGATTAGCAGTACTAAATATAAGATCAGGCATTTTGGAACTGATAATAAAATCTAAGCAATGAATGAGGAAGAAAGTTTCAGTATATACTAGTTCATCAAAAGAATAATCAAAGTGATGCAGCTGAGCAAAAGATAAATGGGATGAGAGGAATTATTAATCAAGACATTTCATCAGAAAGTCAGAAACATTGAAACCACTTCATAAGACACTGTTGTCACTTCATTTGAATATAGCATGAGAATACAGCACTATTATCTCACCTGGTTAAAATGACCTCCTGATTGCTATGAACTTAAATTGCAATATGAGGAATGAATAATCTGTGTTCCATAAGAAAGTGTTAGAGTATCTCTCTTAGTCTTCAGAAGACTGAAAAGAGTATATGACTGCTGCTTATACATACATCAGAGGAAGCATAATGAGAAGTAAAAGACCTATTTAAAATGAAAAACTATTTAAAATGGTAGCACATATGTCAAATAGATCATAAATAATTCTAAACTGAATGGAAGCCTCAAAGTTTTCAATATACAACAACTTTCCAGATATTATTGTAGTTTGGGGATTGAGGTTGATCAATACATTACAGGGAATATATGCTGAAGTTATCGCAGATGATTAAACTCACTGCCACTGAGGTACCCTTGAACACTCTCTTCCCTTTTCCTATAGTATGTATCTATCTGGTGGAACTGGGATGGTGACCAATGATACAGGTATTGTTGAAAGGTTTCTGTAGAGTTGCAAAGTCCCCAGTCAGCTCTGGCACATGTCATTCCTGAAAACCAGAATATATAAAGGAGCAATAGTGCTCCCATTTCAGAAATCAAGAGGACATATGTAGGTGTAGGCTGGCTGCTAGAAAGCTTCTATTTATGCGAAGGGAGAAGAGAGTCTTGCAAACTGCAGGCTACAGTCCAACCCCATCACCTGGGCTGAGAACTTAACCAGCTGTAATGGTTCATAAACACAAGATTGGAAGCACAGGTCATTGTGCCATTGTAGATGAGACATTTTCCTAGACAATGATCATGTATTGAGAGCCTACATGATTACTTTACAAAGACGTGGAAGAGAGTGGTGTTTTGGGTACAGAATGCTATGGATAAAAAAGGGGTAAAACTATGAAGTTCAGTTTTCATATGCCACAACTTTTTTTGTCATAATAATCTCCTTACAATCTTAGTATACTTTTAATCACATACAGTTTTGCTGAAGTCCAAACATTATGTTAACTTTCTCCCTTTGTGGAGTCATCCATAACTGGTTTCAACAGAGATGTGCTCACTGTGTGTCATCTTGTTCCTGTAAGGACTTTCTGATAGTTTTATTATTGTTGCATGGTATTTGTTGAGTGATGCTTATGTTCTTAGATATAACAGATCCTTTTTATTGAAACTGAAAATTGCTTGAAAATCTGAATAGTTGATCTGTACAAATGTTGGCAGTAGATTATCTAACTTAGCCTAACTTGGCTCCTAAGGAACACCAGAAGACACTGTCTATCTGGCAGGCAGCTCTGTGACTAGGTTTTGTATTTACTGTTTCTGTCCTGCAAAGATAAAACCCATGTCTTCAACACTATTTGCATCTCATGATCAGTAGGTGATAGAGTACGTAACATAATATGCCTGTGTATAGTTTTTCCAGGTACAGATTCAGAGTATTTGCAATCAGTTTTATAACTTCCCTTCCTTCTTTAACTTTGCATCTTTCTTTTAACGAATTACAGTAATGAAAAAAGGGGAAAGAAAAAGTAAAATAGATAGGCAGACAAGTATGGTTATAAGAACTATTTCTGTAGCTCTGTTGTGCTTATTAAACAAGAAGGAAAGGATTCAGATCCCATCCAAAGTTTTAACATTTTGTCATCCTCTTGTTAATGCTTTTCAAGTTCTGTTGACAAAATTATTTCTGAATGTGTTCATAATGTGATATATAATCAATTTGGTTTAATAATTGGCTAAAAAGTAGTATGGGAGGATTCTCAGAGTTACTGTAAAATGACTGCAAGTCTTCTCTTCATGAATGTTGTTAACTGCACTTGGGAGTTGTTTATATGCCTTGTGAAGAGAATACTGAACCTGCTGAGACAGAATTTGGTTTTACTTGGTTGCTCAACCTAAAGAAAATTTTCACACAAAACAATTTGCAACAGTGAATCCCAAGTTCTTAATTCACTTTAGAGATGGTTGAACTACTTCTTTCAAACCATTAATTCATCAGAACTATATTTCTCACTGGTATATGCATTGTGAACCTGTTCAAGCATATTCTGATTTTTGTTATTCTGAAGTAATTGATTAAGAGATTTTAAAGATATATCTGCTACAGCTTTGCTTATTGGTCTGTTTTATTGAACAGCTCAGTTATGTGGGATGGGTATTTTTGCCTAGTTAGACTGGAGTACAGGGAGGAAGAAACCATAATGGTGGCTGAAGGAGGATAAATTCTTTGAAGAAGTCTGAAAAGCATTGTTTGCCTCAGAGAGAGGAACACTTTACATGAGCAGTAGAGCAGAAGTCTGAGAGGGACTATATTAACAGTCTTGGAGGAAGAGTATGCTGATGTTCATGGAAGTTTTGTGAAAAAGGAAAAAACTTTATTATGCTGCAGTTACTTTTTCATAGAACTTTTTTTTTAAAGAAAGTTACTGTCTTGTCTTTGGTGCTTCAAGAAATGAGTGTTAACCTGCAGCTGCACTCTGTGTAGTATTTCCTGGTCCTTAATGAATTTGTCTTGCCCATGAGCACACATTATTTTTGTTCATTTTTTTCACTCCATTTTTTTCTGTCAGAAATGTTGAAAGCGTGAGAGCCTCACATTAGCAACAAATTGGTTGCTTAAGCTCTGTTGGTGGTGCAGCTGCTGTGATTGCAAGATATTGGCATATGCCAGATCCCTTTAGTCTAGCCAGCCCTTTAGCAGCCTGTGGAGTCTAGTGTTCTGTGTAGCAAGGAGTTTCAGTACAAACTGAAGGAAGTATAGATAAGTCACTTACATGCATCTTCAGTGCAGTTTATAATAGTTATCTCATGTCTACCTTTATATGTTGAAAGTATGTCTATAACAAATGCAGAGCTTTTGTGAATTTGCATGTGCATGTTATTAGACAGAAGACCATGTGCTCTCATCCAGCAAGGAAGGTGTGCAATAGCATAAAACCAACCACAATTAAACAGTTTCTTTCCAGTTTCAAATATTTGTAATCAGTCTAAAGTCTCTTAAGTTAATCAGTTTGCTGACTTTTGTAGTTCATTGATGAATATACTGCAGTCAGTGGGAAAAACCTTAAGTTCATTATCCAACAAAAAATTACTCATTCAGCTGTGTCTTGTAATAATCTCAGGCTCTCCTGAGCAGAAATTGTCAATTCTTTTGTGATGTGATGGTGTTATTTTACAGAATGTGAACTGTAACTCACAACTTGAACTTAGCCTTTAGAATTGAAAGGCCAGGGCTTCTGTTTTTTAGTCTTTTTACAGCCTCCTTAATAGCTAAAGAAAAATCTATTTAAGGTAGCATCAAAAATTCTTGGGGGAGTATTATTGCCATGGTTTGTTGATCTTTTCAATTACAAAGCACCAGGAAAATAAAAGTGTGGGAGACAACAGAGTGGAGATTGCAGTGGAACACTGGTAGCCTGAGTAGGTGTCGTGGTTTAAACCCAGCCACGCATCTTGTTCACTCACTCAACTCCCCTTTCTTGCCCTCCCCTGCTTCCAGAGGGATGGGGAGGAGAACCAAAAGAATGCAACTCCCACAGCTTGAGATAAGAACAGTTTAGTAACTAAGGTATAACAAAAATCACTGCTGCTACCACCAATAATAATAACGATAAAGTAAATAACAAGGGGAAAGAATACAGCATCTCATCAACCACCATCAGATAACTCACGACACCCCACCAACCACCAACCGAATCCCTCCTCCAACACCCCAGAGAGAGCTAGCCCTTCCGGATCACTCCCAGTTACATCCTGGGCATGATATGCTATGGTATGGAATACTTCTTTGGCTAGCTTGGGTTAGGTGTCCTGTCCCTGCTTCCTCCCAGCCTCCCCTCCTCCCTGGCAGAGCATGAGGCTCACAAAGTCCTTGGTCAGGGTAAACATTACTTAGCAACAACTAAAAACATTGGTGTTATCAGTTTTGTTCCCAGGTTAAATCAAAACACAGTACTACACCAGCTACTAAGGAGGAGAAAAACTGACTGCTATTGCTGAACCCAGGACAGTAGGAGGATAGGAATTTATTTCTTATGCTTTGACTTTGGGGAGAAGAGATTGGTTTTAATGGAAATGTACAGTTCAAGAGAATTTGTCCAAGATACTTGTTCCAAGCAGGAATTACTTTGGGAGTAGATGTGGTCCTAACTGTCAATAAAGTTTCCATTAGGTACGAAATACAGATTGCTTTTAAGTCAAGTTATAATAGGAAAAGAGAGGCAAATTTATCAAAAGTCTTTTGCATAGCTGTATTTTATCAGAAGTTGAAATTATTCACATAACAAAAAATAATGACTCTTAAATTGATCTACAAAACCCATAGTAAAACACCGTTACAAATGTAACAGAACATAAGGTGATACATATGCATTTCTGAGATCCAGAAGATGTCAAAGAGAAATAGGAGTAACTGGAAAATGAATAGCTAGTCACGCCATGCAGGACCATGAACTGTCAGCAGTAGAAATAGGCTATGTCTTGCCTTAATTCTGTGGTCCCTTATTTTTTGATCAGCAACAGTTGAATTTGTAGTTAATTTACAAACGGTATGGATTTTAGATAACTTTAAGTACCTGCATGTAGTGGAAAAAAATCCAATCTTCTTCCAAAACACTACAAAAATGTTTACAAAGGCAACTTTCTAAAATAAGTAAACTATTACTTGTTTCTATCATATTCAAGTTTGTATTGTATCTCAGAAACAACCCAGTGTTTATCAGCGTATCCAAGAAAAAGAGAAAGAAACAATCTGTATATAAAACATGAAAAAAAAAACATAGAAATCTCGTTCAATGTAGAGAAAACTTGTCAGAGATGTTTTTTCAAGCTGCATTTCATAAGCTTCACTTAAATTTTTTTCATGGTTTAATGATGTTGTATCAGGAAGCAAGCACCTTGTAGGCTGATAGACAATATAATGGTTTCTCAATTTGAGATCTGATTTTGAGCTCAGCTGTAGGTATGATGGAGCTGTACTCTTTGTTTAAACTGAGTCAACTCTATATAGCAGGATTATGGTATGCATCATGGAGAAAAAGAAGCATCCTTCATCAAGTATGAGAAAACATTTCATGTACCAGGCAATTATTTTCATTCCTGCAAGAGAGGTGATATATTAAACATGGCATAAACAGCAGCTAAGTATAGATTATAGTATTACATTTCCGTAGAGAATTTCTACTGATGTCATAGACTGCCACACCAAAGTTATAGAAACAATAATCCATGCATTATTAGTCCTGAATCTTTACTTTGCAAAAGTTTAAGCTTTTGCTGTGATAATTTCTGCTGTACTCTTGGTGTTGTTCCTAGAAGTCTTTCTTCATGCTGCAGCCCAGGACAAAAAAGTGGGATGCTGCATAGAAATGCCTTTCGGAGGACTCCTCCCTTACCTCGGGGTAGGTTCAATGGAATTACAGGACCAGCATATCAACAGCTAGAAGAGTCAAGGATCACAGACCAGGACACAATACCTTGTCACGGGTAAGTAATTATGTAACTGAAGTGAGACAGTTTGTGAGTGGCTGCTGTTACGTGGTTAATATGCTTTACCATTACAGTCCTTCCAACTTGTTATTGTATATTGTGGATCCAGGCTTTATAGTATTGAAAGCAGAGAAATGTTTTCAGCATACTGGCCCTTTGAAGGTAATACATTCTCATTTGACTGGCTGCTCTTTTTAAGCCTTTCAAAGGCTGTAGTAGGGAGTGATTAGAACAAAGTCATTAGCAATGTTACTCTTTATAATGGATGTTTTTCTAGTGGTGAGGCAATGTTCTAGTAACTTTTGCATAGCATTTTTTTCCATCAGCACTAGGCAAATAAGAAAATAATTCAGATTTTTGCTTTTAAATAAATCAATGTACATTGCGAAGTGTGTTTCCTCTAGGAACTGAATAGCAATAACTTCAAACAAGTTTGTCTTTAAAGGCGCACAAAGAATCCAATATCTTTAATTTTTCAGTTCAGCATATTAGAATACTGAATGTGAGCTCCAGCTGAACATAAGGTCTGAATTTCAGAAGTGCTCCTGAGCATCTACAGCTAGCTGCCTTTGAAATCTTTTGCAATTGCATATCCCTACAGATCCCCGAAGACTTTTCAGAAATCACTGCAAACATATTATATGTAAAACTGGGAGTGACATCTGGAATGAAGTAATACAGTTTCATTTGAACACATGTGAGTCACAGCTGAGTGCAGCAAAGTGAGCAGTTACACAGCAATAAGGCAGATGTATAGTTTCCGTATCAGAGGTGGCTTTATGGAGTGCATATCTAAGTCACCTACATGTTTCATTTTCCCCAGAGAAGGAAGGTCGCCACCCACTCTGAGCTCCTGGGAGATGACAGTCACAAATGCTACCCAAGTAGCGCCGTTACATGTGTGTCTTGTGGACACACACGCAGGCATTCACACATTCCAGCTGTGCCTCCCTCACCATGCTTTCCAACCTGTAGTGAGACTGCCCAGTCTGGGGAACAGTGTGAGAGAGAGACTTGATTCACGAAATGTTTTGTAGCTGATCACTGAACAAAGTTGGCATCACTAATTAGGAAAGACAGACCAAGAACAGAGCTTACCTGTGAAGGGAGAAAGCCATAAAAGGTTTGTGTGTCTGGTGACCTCTTTAAAAAAGTACAAATATATCTCATACTTTTTTCCTTTTATTTTTGCTTTTTATAAGGAAAAATTGTTTAGTAATCCTTGCAGTAAATATATATGATAATGTGTGTATAATTTATTGCAAAAATTGTGACTCCAAATGCAACCCTTCCTGAAAGGGAAAGGCTAAGAGCCTTCCCTCTTCTATAGCAGCGTCCTGTAGCATAGGCTCTGGAGAGTGATGTGGCCCCTTACTAGGTTAAGACCTGAGGTAGCAAACGGCAAAGCTGTCTTGTGACTGGTTGTATTTTCTCTTCTATAGGAAATCAGTGTGTGATATGACAAGCATCATCTTGTAGTGGGCTATATTTTAAATTTGCAGGTCTGGAAGAGGTTGATATTTGGACCAGACTGTTACCCCTTCTGGCCTCAATCCACTCAAGCACATCATCCATATTTTGTGTGCTAGGGATGTCTGTAGAGTTAGATCTTCCTGATATTGACTCTAACAACTGGACCTCTCTATGATGGAGTCCTGTGAGTGCATCAACAGGTGGTGTTGTGACAGAGTCACAGCAGTCTGTGCATATCACAAATATGATACCAAAAGTCTTCAACTGATATCCATGGAAATTAATTTTTTAAATATCAGTGTTAGTCATGAAAATATAAACAGTTATTTGATCTTATTTTATTACAGTGTTTTACTGATGATGTTTTTTATGAAAATTAAGTCTTTGAATAACGTAACAATACTTTTTTCAAGTTATTTTGTGTTGCAGCAATGAAGTAATCTCTTCAGCTAGAATATAAGTATGCATCTTATCTCTGAACAAATACAAAAAATGATTCACTAATTGTACTTCATGTGGAATTCTTCTAACTTAGGAAGAGATTTCTCCAAAATCAGATGGCTTTTTATCTTCTAAATATCTGCTAGTTTTATAGTGTTTATATTCTCACTAGGTTTCCAGCCCAAATGAAAAATTCCCTTGTCCCCTGCAGAACTTACACTACTTCCTTTCTTCTCCCTTTTCACTTCCATCTTTCCCTATAGGGATGCACAAATCAAATTGGTTTATCTCCCTAATTGTTTGACCTTTCTGAAGTTCATCCAGCAGCAATTTAATCAGATTTTGTATGTTTACATTTGATAGAAAAGAGGCTAATTTACCTGAGTAGTTTTTGTCTGGACTGTAAAAGGGCTCCTCTTCCCCCCTTCCCCCCCCCCCCCCCCCCCCCCCCCCCCCCCCCACCACACAAA
>NDXB01008997.1:43785-62230 GCA_002631895.1 Agapornis roseicollis
AAAAAAAAAAAAAAAAGGCAACAAAACTAAAATGGCTTCTGTAAATTTTTTTAACCATCTTTACCTGAAATGCTTATATTACTTTAAATATTTTTTAACAAATTAGGTGTTACAAATATAAACTCCAAACATATATATTTACATCATGATAATAGGGCATGGTTAAGATCTGGGTGTCATGTTTCTCTCCTGATCTAGTTGAAGATGTCCCTGCTCATCTCAGGGGTGTTGGACTAGATGACCTTCAAAGGTACCTTCCTACCCAAACCATTCTAACCATTCCCTGAAAAACATGTTCAAGTTACTTCCGTTATTTTTTTTGATTGTTTATAAAATGCTGGAGATTTCTGTGCACATCAACAGCCACTTTGAGTTTTACATGGAAAGTTAAATAAAACTAACATATTTGCAAACAAAAAATGGACTACATAAAACTTCCAGGTCAGACTCTAGTGGTGTACAAGTGGAAGTGTTTCACTGAAAGCATAATTAATGTGAAGGGAATGAGGCTCCCAGAGGAAGATATTTATAGTGGCTCAGCAGTTGAGCTGACTGAAATAAAACCCAGGTTTCCATCTCCACAGTGCTAACCTATGCTTCTTTCTAAAGTGGACCCATCCCAAGCTGCAGGTGTCTGAAGTTCTACCACTAGTAACTGTATCAAAAGGCAGGTGTTAGCACTGGCTTCTGCAAAAGCTCCTCTTATTAAATCAAAATGAAATAATATGAACTAAAAATCGATGGAACTTATTCTCAATTGCTGTCAGGTTATAGCGAGCACCAACAATGGTGCTGATTAACTGTTTCTGAGGCTGTGGCTCATGATTTGACATGACCCATGAGTTTCCATTGTCTGTGCTGGAGCTATCTGAGCAGAAATTTCTCTGCCCACCAGGGTAACATTATTAAAATAGTTTTATTCCAACTAACCTCATTTTTTGCACTTCACTGTGTATCATCTTTGATTATTGTAGAGGTAAAGCTGCTTCCAAAGTCTGCTTAAAGTGCAACCTCATATCTGCCTTTGTCAGAGTAACTGGTTGTAATCACTCAGCTCCAGTATTAACAGTGGTGTAAGGTCCTCCAACTCTACAAATCAGAGCTGGGTCTTGCAGTCCAAAATCATGTATATGTCATAGAATCATAGAATGGTTTGCGTTGGAAGGGACCTTAAAGATCACCTAGTTCCAACCCCTCTGCCACAGGCAGGGACACCTTCCACTAGACCAGATTGCTCAAAGCCCCATAGAATGTGGCCTTGATTGGGCATCTCAGCAACCTGTTCCAGTGCCTCACCATCCTCATACTTGAGGAATATGTACAAGGAAAACTGTCCATACTTGTTCTGCAAAATTGTATGCATTCAGATCTAAGCATGGATCAGCTGCCAGGCTGATCTTTCACTGTTTTATTTAACAAAGCTGTATTTTAAATATAATTTTCTATGCTGCTTCTCTGTATGTTGTATAGAGAAGCAATGAAGGCAAGTTCAGCATGTCTGCATTTTCATCTCAGCTAACAATAGCAAGCTCTTTTTTTGTTCCCCAAAGCAGCTCAGGAAACAAAGTTGTTAAAATTCTGACCTCAGAGGAAAAACTGGTACCCTGGCAGGGGAAGGTTATTCTGAGCATATGCTTATCTAGTCTGTCTTTCTTCCTAAGCAACATTTCTTCTAAGAGCCAGTGTACCTAAAACACTTAAAACATAAGCAAAGCTAAGGCAAAACATGGACTCTGCCTTCTTTGCAAAGGGGTCAGCGGCACAAGTAAAGGCTAATTACCAAAAACCTTTCTAGCTAGTTCCACTAGTACTTGCACAGACTGGTAATACTAAAACGACTGTGTATGATTTGTTCACATTTGTTTGCAGGCTGTGATATCTTTAAACTGATAGCCTGCTTTAAATTGTCAGTGATTTGCAGTACCTCAGGATGGTGTTTCAGAGTGCTCAGGATGGCATTTACCACTCTCCTTAACCTCCATCCCAGTTTCATTTAACTAATGGACATTCTATTACATGGGTGGAAGCAACACTCCATTGCTGGAAGCGTGTCACACTAAACCCCGCATAGCTTTTTGGCAAGCAAGGCAAACCAGTCCTTCTTTCAGCTTTGCAGGCAGTACTCTGGGCTGTGAGGGAGCATACTGCAGGCTCAGCCCCTTCAACAGGCAAGAAATCAGGTTTCACAGTAGGGGAGGCCTCCTAAGCTAAAAATGAAAAACTCCCTCAGGATTGAGATAAAAGGGTGACTTGGAAAAAAACAAACTAGAAATCACAGTCCTGTAAAACAAGTTGTGGTTTTCATTTCAATTTCTCCAGTAAGTAGTTCAGTAGTTTTTTTTAAATTGACACTTGGCTCAATTTAAAGCTGTCTCTAGACAGTTTCAGAGAATAAAGAAAACACATCCCAGTGCAAACGCCTATACTCTAGGGACGCACTATAGTTCACAGACAACATTCCATCCTTGCGGGTAAGATGTGGGCATCACTGCTTTGCCAATCTTCCTTAATTTGTTGCCAGAAGACCAGGCAGCGTCCTGTACTCCTCACTCACTGGCTGCCGGTGAGACCTGCAGTAAATCCCCTCCTAAAAGCACTTAAAAATGAAGCAAAGATGAGGAAACATGGCTTGTTCACTGTGAATATCCAGCTAGCATAGCTGGAATAACTGCCTTTGCAAAATGATTTATTGGTTAATAGTTTTTCAGTCCTCACTATTTAGTCAAACAAGGACCATAAGATTTCTAGACATAAAAGTGGAATGATTGGTTCCTGGATCAGGTTAAAATGGTAACAATTCCAATATTTCAGACTTTTTGCTGATCAAGTCAATTGGGCTTTATTCAAATAGATGAACTTGTAGAGTTACACCTGATTTTCTTTACTGATCATTAGATTCTTTCCATATCATGTAAAATTATGTTTACTTTAAAACTGATCTGTAACCATGCATGAAACAGCACCTAATGTGGACTTGAAATTTGAACCCTCTCGATGCGTAGGGTGAGTCTTGTGAAATCTTCATTTTAGCAGCTGAAAGTCTTGAACCATTCACTGAAAGACAACTATTTGATTTCAACAAAATTGATTCTGCTGTTAATAAAGTCACTGTAAACACTTGAGCTGGATTTGGGGCTTCTGAATAATATATGTAGATATAGATATAGATATGTAAAGCTACATACACAAACTTCTTTTAGAACACAGAAATAAATGCTCCAACTTAAAGTTTATTAATCTAAATAGCTGGAGAGAATATCCACTTAACCACATACCCTAAACACATTGAAGAAGGGGGGAAAGGTGTTTATTTTCAACTCTATTTATTTTTCCACTGGTAAAGGCAGAAATAAAAACAGAAGAAAAATAATCATAGTGCCTATGACAAAGGTTGTTTTTCAAGGGGTGTGCAATGTGTACAATGATTATTTTAACTGCAAATGGAAGCTGCTTTTAGACTGAGTGTGGTTGAAAGGAAATGACCTTAGAAAAAGGGTCACCCAGCATCCCAGGAAATGTTTGGGTTTGGTATGTTTGGCCTTCATTTTTGTGGAGCTGTACATTCCTGTCCATGGGTTTAAAGGATAAAAAAAGAACTGATTTCCGAATCAATCTGTATTTTGACTCGTTCTTCTACTCCCAACATCCAGGGTGGTTTACCATAGGAGTAGGTGAACCTAACAGTATAATTTTTCTATTTCATGTCACAAATGAGTTTTATTGTCTTACTGAATTCAATCTTTTTTCTCTGCTTAAGTGGCGTGCTCCTGGTGTCGCCAGATATCTCTCTCTTAGAGCAGAGGTTTCATTTGTTAGCAAAGCCACAAAGAGGCTCCTCCCGGGGCCCCCCAGCTGGGGTGGCTGCATGGAAAATAGTGCCTCCTTGCAGTCTTGCAGTTCCTTGTGTGGATGTCCCTCCCCTTCCCCCCGTGCCCAGGAATGTGGTTTTCACCTGCATCCCCAATGGTTTGTGCTGAATTGATCCATGCTGAGCTTATTCATTGTCCAACCCCCAGAGACACTCTCTACCTGAGTTCCTCCAAAAACATCTCTCTAGTTGATGGCAGGTAGCCCCAGGTGAAGCCTCAAGTCGCTGCAGTTCCCTGCCACTGCTGGCTCTGCTCACAGTGTGCTGAGCACATTAAATCTCAGCTAAGACCCACCCTGCTCCCAGGCATGGGAAAGAGGGTGCAGGGATAAGCATCAGGAGAGCAGCAGGTACTCCACAGTTTTGCTCTGCTTCAGTCAGGTTCTCCCACTACACCCTCTCTCCTCTCCCCCCTCCCACCGCTAGGTTCACTCATGAACCTTGCAGATCTCCACTTTCTGGCTAACTTGGGCTTTTTATTCTAGCTTGAAAGAGCTGTCTGAATCTGTCACTTGGCTTCTACTTATACATGCTTTTTGCTTGAGATCTGCCTTACTTTAATAACACTAGCCCAAGTGCTTATGAACACATCAATGTTAAAAAATTGCAGAAAAATATTATATTTACATTCCAAAATACAATAATATTCCAAAGCTGCTCTTCCAGGCACTTCACCCCCTGGGCACAGGCACCCGAATGAGTTTGATGCTGAAACTTACTGGTCTAATAAGGATTTGCCTTTTGCCCAGGACTAGGGACAGGCTTGAATGGGAGTATAATACTGCCCCAGCTAATGGTCCTACCTACAGGCAACCCACAAACCTGCATTAGATGTAGCTGGTCACCTGGTTCACAGCCACTGAGGATACCCTTTGTCTCCCTAGCAGTGGCTACTTATTCAGGTCTTTTTGCCTTGTGTACCTGCACTAGAAGAGTTCTACTCTGCTGGGAGGAATCAGCCCTGGAGGTATGGTTCTAGCTTCTTAAATGTGCCATTTCTGATTAAGTGTTTGTGTTAGGCAATGCTTTTGTTGTTATTTGGGTAGGTTTTTCCTCCCTCCTTTTCCTTTTGGTTTGTGCTGGATATTATATGTAATAATTATTTTATTTGTTCTGTGAAGCAGTAACTCAGTTTATTAGACTGAACGCAGATTAATGTATTAGATTACAGCAGTTCTATAGCTTTATCTTGAAGCTTTCACTCCATTCAGAGCTATGGTTGATGGTTTTGAAAATGTGCTTACTTGGTAAGAGAGTATCACTTTTGTTTCCCCCTTCACCCAACGTAACTGTGAGTTTCTTCTCTGCTGCCTTCCAGAATGGAAAAATCTAAAGCTTATTTAGAGTGTGTTTTATGCCACAGTAGTCACTGCATACAGTCCAACCATCCACTAAAACAGCTTGCATGCTGAGGAATTATGCTAATTTTCAAAGGTGCAACTTAAAATGAAACAAATAAGGATGCAATGAGAGTGGCTCATAAAATGCCCATTAAGTCATGTTTGACACTCACTTAAAATTTCATGTTCTTCCAGAACGCCAATGTTAAAGGCACATTAATTATTACTGCTTTCTGAAGCAAGGCTACAGCAAGCTTCAGAAATTTCTAGTAAAATTATTATCCTAATAATTCAAAATACTTTGCTTAAGCAGTCATCTGCAGAACAGAAGTTTTTTCTCAAATTACTTATGTACTTTTAATTTGTACTATTCACAGACCCATAGCAAGTTGTTAAAAACGCTAACAAGTTACACCTATTGCTAATGCCAAACACTGCAGTTACTAGCAAAATGCTTATAGAAATATCACTGGTACTATGCAAAATAAGAATATGTCTTACTGTAAGCATCTTTTTTTTTGCTAGGACTTGGTGAGCATATGTACTCACAGACCACAGTGAAGCACTTAGTTGCTTGCAGAATGTCTCAGGAGGAGTAGCACTGCTCCATAAAGTAAAGGGTTTGTTACCAGTTTAATACTACTTAAAATAGTTCATTTGTATTTACAGGCTTTCAATGTTTTCCAGCCTTGAGTAAAAGAGCTTGCTTCTATTTATTTATTATCTGTCAGTAAAGTAAGATATGAAATTATAGATGGGTGGGCAGCAACAGAGCAACCACTCCAAAAATTCCAATTTTACTCTTTTTTGGTGAGTTTGTTTTCTTAATTTGGTATTCATAAGCATTGTTACAATAGGATATGCAAAGATGCAAGGAAGAGGCTGATGTTTTGGTAGGCTCGAGCTATTTGTAGCAGAGGAACTAGAGGGAAACAAGGTGTGAGGGAAAGGAAAAGCTTAAGACAGATTTTGGGGAGATCTGCATGCCAAATATTAATAAGGACTTAAAAAGAAAATTCACTCGAATCTCCTCCATATTCAGATGGCAATAAGCTAAATGGACAGATCCAGGTCAATAGAGGGGAGCTACTTGAAAAATTTGGGGGGGAATCTACTCTGAAAATAAGACTCCTTGGGTTTTTTTCTTGGTAATTAGCTACCAACAAAACCAGCCAAACAAAAAAGCCAACCATATCCTGGGCTGCATCAAAAGGAGTGCAACCAGCAGGTTGAAGGAGGTGATCCTGCCTCTCTGCTTTCGTGAGACCACACTTGGGGTATTGTGTACAGTTCTGGTGTCTTCAACATAAAAGGGACATGGAGCTGTAGGAGCAAGTCCAGAGGAGGGCCATGAGGATGATCAGAGGGCTGGAGCATCTCCTGTGTGAAGACAGGCTGATCCGTTATAAAGGTGATGTTTTCTAGCAGAGCTGATTTCTTTTTAAGGAATCAAAGTGTCTGGAGGAAAAGAAGCCCACACCATTATTGTTACAAAAGAAAAAAAACCAAAACAAACAAAAAAAACCAAATAAACAAACAAAATGGAGATGGAGGGAATATGGCTTATCCCCAAGAGTTAATACAAGTCTCTACAGCTGCAATATGTCCCCTGCTCTCTTTTTGGAGTCTTATACAAAGTCTCCAGTTTTCCTCCTCAGGGTTTCTCTAGTTCTTTTTCCGTCATGCTTCATAGTTTGCTGCTATTTTTTCCAAAAATAGTGCTGCTGTTCTAGACTGTGATTTATACTGAGGACATCAGACATGGCAGCTATTTAGGACTTAAGTAAAATAAATAAATAAATAAATAAAACCGGTTTTGGCCAAGTCTCCAGCAAATCTGGAGGGTCTGAGTCTAGTCCTGATATATAGCCAGAAAGCTGTGCTGGGTGGAGGTGTCTGCACAGGAGTGGCAGAAGCTTCCTGGGCACGTCCCTCGGAGATCCTAGGTATAGGGACCAAGTTCACTTGTCAGATCACTGTAGAGCCAATGTTGCAGCAGCAAGTTGGTAGGGAAGTTTTATGGTGACCATAAACTGCAGTCTATGGAAATTGGTTGTCCTGTTTACAACCAGCAGCATAAGGAGCATGTGAAGCCACTATAGTGTGCAACACATGAATGAGGTGCATGGGACAGATGGATGCAGGTGTCTGACAAGCCCTGCAGCTAGTAGGGGAATTGAGAGAAAAGGAGATCTTGTCTTTCTCTGAGCTGTGCTTGATATGCAAGCTTTCCAGAGTACTGTTGAGATCAGGTGATTTTTTGCTTACACTTTGTTAGCAGTTGGTATTTTACTATTGGATGTTAACAGCTTCTTGGCCAAACCTCCATTAGGTAATGCCTTGTTCTTGGAGATTTCTGACTTTGAAATGAATAGTGTTTATAGATTTATTGTTGGTAACTTTTACTGTAAATGTAGCCCAGCAAGATATGCAGATATAACTTTTGACTTCAGATCAAATGAACCTTTCATTCCTATCTAATTTAGCCAATATAGATTAAATTATTTAACATAGAGCTTCCTCTCTATGAATTAAATGGATTAATCTTTCTTAGAAAGCTATCAATAATCCTATTATTGTACTGGACTATTAATTCCTTTCCTCAAGAAGTTACTATTTTTATATGGCTACATTGGCCTGGAATAATTACAACCCCAGTATTGCTTCGAGCCCTTCAGTTTAGCACCCTCCTGCTAAAATTTAATGCTTCTACTAAGGCTTTACAAATACTTGGAAGGAATAACAGTGCATAGAGGAAAAATCCTCACCTGAGTGTCATGAAAAATATGTCATAAAGCTAAGCAGGAGTGAGTTTCATGATTTATGGATTAAATATCTCTTTAATCAGGATGTCTTAAGTAGTCAGTTTAATCATTGTCATCAACTTCATCAGGGTGATTGAAACCATCATTACTTTAGCAACTAATTAGCAAGAACTGGATGGGGTCTTCCCACTGATGTTGGAGCTGCTCGTTAGCATCAGGGTCTGCTGACACTTTTCTATCTGCGCATAATCTGCCCCGGTGCTTTTGCTGCATTTTGGTAGACTGTGTATTCTTCCTTAAACTAAACTTCCTTCAGTTTAATTCAAACTAATTACTACTTTATATTACAAATACCTAAGTATTTATATATAAAACTTATTGAAAAAAGCAAACTGCACAGAAGTCTATTTGATTGCTTCTTAGGCTTTATCACAAAGGCCAAACAAATAATTAACTATTTGAACAGAGTTAAAAAAAAATCTAAAAGAATCAGATTTTCTTGAAGGAAAAAACAAGCAAACAACCCAACCCACAATGCTGCATCTAAACAAAGCAAAATCCCAAACCAATGCACGCTGGAATGGCAGGTGGCTGATCTGTGGTCAGACAGAAAAACTATGTTGGGCATGACCAGGAAAATTATGGTTTGGAAGTTAAGAGGTTTGCCATCTGGGATAAGAAGATAAGTTGATTTGAAACATGATTCACATGTAGCACACCCATGGGGTATTTGGTACAGATAAAAGAAAACTAAGAATTTTTTCGAAGTAATTTAGAAGAGGCTATGTAAGACATAAGCAACAACAAAGCCCTAAGAAGGTTTTCAGGATCATAAAAATGAGTTTGAGAAGCAATTAAAATAACCATAAGCTATATAGCAGGTTACTTGTAGGGGTGATGAATCCAGTCAGCCAGAGACTTTGGGGAGTGAGGCTTTCTGGCAAACTGAAGAAAAGCTATGCCTAGTTAGGAAAGCAGCCCTCTTGCTCTGGTTTTAAGACTCTATTTTCTTTCCCTAAAATAAGAGCAAAAGTCTTATTTTGGTTATTTAACTTCACAGTGCTAACAAAGAATTGGGATGTTGATCAAAGACACAGATACTAGCAGTCATGTCAGTAATCTTGACAGAATTTATCTCAAATTAGTCAAATAATGCAAACTTTGCTTTGTGTTCTTGATAGGGGTTAGCAGTTGGTCTGACAAAACTATAACAAAACCTAAACAAAAATTCTAAAATACTTCCCAGCACAGAGAGCAAAATTGAGCAGCTCTCAGATGAATATGGGAGTGACTTCAATGTTTGTAATCCAAGCCTGGTGATTTCTGGCATAAACTAGTGATACACCTCATCTGTATTTGGATGGAGGCTGGGGAGATGAAGCCAAGGATGGTTTTGTCATTTTGTAGTAACTGCCATGGGAAAGGTGATCATTCCCAGCAGTAGCCCTTCAAGGAAGCAGCAAATAGAAGTGATGAGGAGGGCTCTGAGTAATGCATGAGAAAGTGCAGAAGGACACAAAGTTATCAGTTTAGTTTTGGAATGCATGGGAAAACATAATTTTGAAATTAAGCAAACATTTTAATTATCTTTATGGTTCACAAGCTGAACTAAATGCTGGGCTTGACGGGAAGGAGAAGTGACATGAAAAGGAGAATTTAATGAATGTGGGGAAAGCAAAGGATAAAGGAGTTAGAAGAGGTTTTGGAACAATGAATGGCTCCTCTACCTTATTTCTTGTGTTGAAAATTGTGTTCTTGTCATCTTGAAATATGTGGGAGACCACACGAGTCCAAGTGATGTGTACTGATTTAACAGCCATAATCTCTTCCCATTTTGGGATAGGAACATTTGTGTCAATCCTGTTCGGTTTTTTACAAAAGGCATTTCCTCAATTTTAATGGGGGAATTGTACTGAATCTGCCAAGACTTTTCTGTCTCTTCAGTTTATTGAAATCTGGCATGTCATAGGTAATGCCTGATGAGGTCTTGAGTGGGGGATTTCTAAGAGTATTGGATTCTTCAGATCCACACAGGTGGTTTCCTAGCTGTTAAAATATTTCATGGGACTGAGTGCCTCCAAACCAGAGCAGTATTCTCTGCCATCATAGGGTACACAGAGATAACATTTTTGATCCTGAAGCTGACAGAAAGGATTTTATCATGCTTCCTGCACTGGCACAGGTATCCTTCTTTGGTGCATAGACAGCTGTGCTGTCACTCCACTTGTCTGCCCTCCTGAGCAGAGCTGGAGAGAAAGTGGTGTGGCACTGATGCTGCCAGCACCCCTCCAAGGCTGCTCTGTGTTTGTGCTGTAACCTGGTCCTAGCCTGAGTCTGCTGCTATAGCAGACTTGTGCTTGAATTGGGCTAATGTGAATTGGGTTTCTTATTGCTGACATGTGTGGGAGAGCTTGAACCAGATTTTCATTTTATTCCTTGAGCTCACCATCTTTAGTGTCAAAGGAGTGTTTCCACTGCAGCTACCGTTTCAAAACACATACTGAAATATTGCTTCTATTATTCTTTATTAGTGACAGTCTTTCTTGCTTACCTTTCTTTGCTACCCTGCTGGTGGGCTTTAACTGACACACACAGACACCCCCTTCCACTGTAGGGTTGCTCTCTGTTGCACAGAAGAAGCATTTGGTACAATTAGCAGGCTTTTTATGGTAATGCAATTGTTTTGAGAGAGTGTTTTGGAGTATGTGTGTGCTTGGCAATTGCTGAAGCCGACAGTTGCTGAAGTGTGCAATTGCTGAGGCAGCAGCACCTGTGACTCTCTGGAGAGAGAAGCAAGCTGCAGACAGACGGATTGTGCTGGGGAGTGGCCACCAGGCTTGGCAAATTGTGGTGGCTGGCTAATGTTGAGGCCACAGCTGCTTCACCGTCCTAAAATGAGGATCCCAGGTATCTATTCTCATTGAAGAGGACAATCAAACCTAAGCATAGCAAATAGCTGTGGCAGCAGACTGCAGGAATGCCAAAAGCAGCAATCAAACACATCTGATGACTGGTGGTGGCTTGTCAGCAGTAAATAATCCTGCATGTGAGCTGGCAGCAGCTCCCACCTGATCTTTGTTAAGCCAGAAGCTGGACGAGGGATTTGTCATAGACCATGTGGATGAGAGCCAGTGTCTGCTAATACAGGAGAGAGTTTACCACAGGGCAAGGTAGTTCCCAGCTCTCAATTGTCTTTCTTATAGTACTGTTGTAGTGTATTCACCAAATTAGTGATCATGAGCAGCACTGAGAAGTAGTACAGGGAAGGTCAGTCAGATTTCTCTGAAGTACACCATACAGCTTTCTGAGCAAAAGGAGAGCCATGATTATGATATTGTGCTTGTATCTGAAGAAAGATTTCAATTGTTGCTGTAAGGAAAAATGCTATTTATCTTCTCTGCTTCTGCCTTGTTCATATTTTTCCAACATACTTCCTTCTAGATTTCTTTATTACTACTGTCTGTTTTAGTTGATCTAATTCTGTGGTCAAAATGAGCAGATGGAGAGGGATGTGCTATTCCCTAGCATGTTTTAAATGACATCAGCTTAGTGAGTTTAAGCCTCAATGCAAATAGCTGAAGCTAGAATTGTAAACAGTTGCTGTATCTAACACAAATGATGTCTCTCAGCCTGCTAATGGAGTAGGCATATATTAACCTCCCACCAACAAGACAGAGCTCATACATATGCTGTTTCATTGACCTGCTTAAAGAATATGAGTGTTTACTTTTATAGGATGTTGTGAAAAGAGATGGTGAATTTGTTAACAGGAGTACTTCTGTGGAATTACACCACCCTCATTGTAAAGATTTTTTTCCTCACATCTAGCTTGAATCTTCTCTCTTTTAGTTTAAAATCATTACCCTTTGTCCTATTGCAATGGGCCCTGCTAAAAAGTCTCTCCCCAGTACCTACTGTTTCCCTTTAAACATTTTGAGTAGCCAAAACCCTATGACAATATTATTTTTCTCTCAAGAAGAGAGAGCAGCCATCATTAGCTTTCTGGGAAATTTTGGAGTTTTTCATAGGACTGTGAGGAGGCGTCATGCAATGAACTACAGCAGCTCAGGTATGTGCATACAAGTTACAGCTCGGACAGCAGGGGCGGTCTGCAGAGAAAGGCTGACAAAGTCACTGAAACTTCTGGAGGTCTACAGCTTCAGTTTCCACAGCTAAGGTTCTTCCTGCACCCACCACTCTTTTTAAGAAGCTCTCCAGCCAGAGGATCACAATTAGTGATGATGACAACATGGGACAAAAGTAATGAACATGCACAGAAATGTTCATACACAGGAAAAAAACACTCTCTATATGGTTCTATAAAGCAGTATTTCAGCAGTTTGGCAGGTGAAAGTTCTTGTTTTCCTACTGAAAGAGGTAGGAAAGAGTGGTATTAGGAGTGGTTGTAATGCTTTAATTTATTCTTGATTAAATCTCACTGAATTCTATTTCACTTTCAAATTTTCCTGTATTTAGGGGTGATTTGCAATTCAGACTTACTATTCATGCTTAAGTTGCTGTTTATGCATGTACTTTCTGTGGTTGCTAATGACTTTAACTCAGATTTGCTAGCAGTATTTTTAAGAAAGGCCTGGGAACAGAGGGTAGCATGGGTGTTTTGGTGCTTTTTTTTAATCTCAGATACTGTTGATTGGGTTCAAAAGAATCAGGTTCAAGCTGAATAATCAGGACTATTTTCTTTTGTGATTATAATGTTATCATGGTATGTGTTTCGGTCAGTGTTCTTCCTTTTGATTCTCAGGTAAATTAAACAAAAAGTGGGGAATGGACTAAGGTGTGTGTGGCTGGTGTTTTATTTTTTGTTTCATTGGGGTTTTCTTGTTTATAAACAAGGCTGAGTCTTCCATGTATGTGCTTCTATTTAATTCCTTTCAGTCAATAATCAAACAGTGAAATATAGGAAAACCAAACTAAATTCAAGGAGAGATATTTTTACTACCATTTGGCTGTTGGGCCAATCAGTTTTTTACATGTGAATCTTTGCTTTTTGTCTTCATAGTTTTCTGAATAAAATTAATTGCATTTCCTCTGATAGGGGAATAAACAGGAAATCAAATATAGGAGGTCAGAAATTGGTGATCATAGTATTAAACACCAACAGGCTTCCACATTAACAACAAACTTGAGATTGAAGGCATGTGTTTTAGCTGTGAAGGGACAGACTCATGATAGTCATCTTGCCAGCCCGCTGACAGCAGTTGTACTCAATCATAGCTTTTCCCATATTCAGCTGACTGTCATGACTGTGCATTCCTGTACCAACTCTTAACCAAATAAGTTTGATTTTGCTGGCCCAAACAGAATGGTATGTGTTGTTTCAAGTGAAAGAAAATCACTGTTATTAGAACAAGGCAAATCATGGATGACAGTCTGAATATAATCAGCCTACTCTGGTGTGCAGGTATCCTCATGAGCTGTTTGCATACTTGCTGGTATAAAGCAGAGTTAATTATATTCTAAGAGAAGCTTCTCAAACCCAGTGAAGGCTATACATAACAGAATATAAACATAATATTTAATCTCTTATTTGCAATCAGATTAGCATAGTATGAACAATCCCTTGTATCTAGGGCTTAAACAAATTTGTAAAGGAAAGGGTGAATTGTATTAGTACTCAGGTGGCCTCAGAGACAACTAGTTCCATCTGATTTTTTCTGTCTAATACAGAACTGTGGACTTTAATGTGTCTCCATCTAGCTTCACTAATTTTAACAGAACTTGATATTGCTGTATATTACACAGAAGTAAGGTTTCAGACAATGAGAGAGACCTATTCAAGTTGGAGTTTTGCATTGCTTTCTAATCACTATGAAAAGTGAGTTACAGAGAAAAATGTCATTTTAAGATTAAATAACATCTCTGGAGTTTATCCCCTCCATGCTTTTTCAGGAAATACTGGATGCTACTGAGGGCATAAAACCTAAGGCACTTTTCCACAAGGATTTCTGCTAAAACATTCTGAATATTTTGCAGAGCAGTTGACTTCACTTTTGCATTTCTTTCCACATTGTAGTTTTGCATTTTATGGATTCTGTAGAAATAAGGGAAACCGTTAATTGTCAAAAGGGGAAATCACATATTTATGTTATCTTGAAGACCAGTGTTGTCTTTTAAACACTACGGTGATAAAAAAAGTGCAGCTGCTGACATTCAGGGATAAACTGTGGCCAAGAATTTGGGGTTCTCTGTGCACAGCACAACTTTGTCAGAGTTTATTTTTGGAGGAGTGACAGCTTATTTCTGTGGCTCGGGCAGTCATAAACACATCCCTCCTTAATGGCCAAACACAATCAGCCTTACTGGTTTCCAAATCTGTGAATCAGCATCATAGAGCAAGAGGCCATCATAAACTTGCCCATTGATTCAGATATTAATAATATGTGCCTTGCATGACCAACTTCCTCAGTACTACTCAACCCCAATAAATCCATGATTGTTGCATCTACTTTAGTGGCTGGCTTAAAAAAAAAAAAAATAAAAAATGTGCACAGATGCCTCTCAGGGGTTATATTTTCTGATTTATTTTGTTTGTTTGTTTTAGGGGGAAGGGTGAGGTCTCTGTAGAGAAACAGTGGTGTTTGGAATACATCAACTAAATGGAGAGGAAAAATCACCTGGGGAAACTTTGTCAGATTCTGGCTCGAGGCCAATTTCAAATATTCTATGACTGCAAATTTGTTGCAAAGAATCAAAGAAATGGTAGGCAGAACATCCAGAAGCAGAATAAATTAACTTCTGTTAAATTCCATCAGGAATCCAATACAGCAAAGTAAAGGAAAATACAGGAAAGTTTGCCTTTCCTTTGAAGCTATTCTAGTCTGTCTTTAATGATGGGTGGCCACAATGTACAGGCTCAAGGGTTTTAGAGAGGAGAAGATGGAGCTAAACAGAAATAAGCTTATGGTGCCACTTGCACTGACAGATGCAAGTATTCCCCTGTGACATTAATCAAAGCACTGCTTTGGATGAATAATGTTAAAGATAGAATTTAAAAGTGGACAGGATTTTCATTCTCAGAGTACTTAAATCTGGAGTGACTCTGGCACTGGGAAATGCAGAATCCTCCCTTCCACAGCAGGTAGGGGGAACTGAACTGTGTAACAAAAGCCAGCTTCCAAATATTTGCACAAGTTTAGAGAGAGAGGCACTTAGGTAAAAATATGCAAGAAAAATGAATAGCTTGGTAAAAGCTCCTTTTTTTGTCTCCCTAGTAGCAAATGTGCTTAGTAATAGGTTCATTTTGACTTCTAAAGGAATTTCTATCAAATACAATTATCAGGGAAGACTACTACTGCAAAGGTATCAAAGCTTTTTTTGCAGAAATCAAGCTTCAGAGTACTTGTAGATGGAAGATGTTTGTCATGTTTCTTTGTGTCATTTCATGTTTCTTTTCTTTATGAATCTTCCAGCTGTGGTACATGCTGTCAGTTTAAAGGCAAGAATACTCCAGCAGTTTTCTTTGTTAAAAAGTCTTTGGCAGCTGAACATTTTTTTTTTTGTTTGGGGTTTTTTCTTTTCTGTCTTTGGTTGAAAAGAAAGGCAGGAAAGTGAAACAAAACACAGAAAAGAAGCAGTCTGTCATACTGAAAACCTCTTAAACATAAATAATAAACTTTGGCTAGGTAGTTCTATTTAATACTCTTGCTTTTCAAATTTTTTTAACTGTTCTCACTCAACAGTGATGCCTAAACACAATGTGATGGCCTTTATTCTCAAACTGCATGAAACATTACATTAACAGACAATCAGGCTTGAAAGCATGCCAAAAATATTTTGAATGCAGTTAGAAAAGCAAATTAATTTCTTCCAAGTGTCTGAAGACTAATTCCATTTATATGCAGGATAAGACCAGAATGCTATCAAGAAATACATTTTAACTGCTATTTTTACTTTGTGCGTGGCATGTATATTGCATGTTGATGGTACCCTTTCTGTTTATGAGCCTTTAAGGACTTTGGTGTTATGTGTAGATCAAATATTAGGACCGACTGCATACATTCTTATCTCTGTGTAACCCATCATAACAATGACTCTTGGCAGACGAACTGAGAGCTATTTTAAAGCACGGGGACTAAAAAGGAATTAAATGGATTTATTTCCCTTTTTTGGACTGCTCAGTAGCCCACAATTCAAGCACACACTGCATAATCTAGTGAGAATTGAATGTCATTGTTCAAATACAAGTGGAGTGATCCACTGAATTCAAATTATGAGGAACCCTGAGTTGCTTTTAGCTGTACTCACAGGTGGTCGCCATTTCTAACAGCAAGTCAAATGTCCAGGTATGCTGGTAGAGTGTGAGCTGAAAAGATGGATTGTGTTTTCAGGAAATCGGGTATTAATTATCAGGAGTACTGGATGTCTTGTGTTTTGGAGCCACAGACAAAATTTCTTCATCACTGCTGTGGCAAGAAAAGTGCTGTTCAGATTATTTCAGATAAACCGTGTCACATTTGCTCTCATGGCTGGAAGCAGAAGATCTGAATATTTTCATTATATTTTTACTTGAAATTTCCCAAGTGGAAATAGCAAGTCATGCAGCTATTGTACCCGTTTCCAGTTCTCCTGTGCTGCTGGGGTGTCATCAGCAGTTGCAGATACTTGTGTATACTCCAGTGGTATCTGGCCAGAGCTATGGAAGTTAAAAGGGCGGTGGACCTCTCAGAGCAGGGGATCCTCCATAACCAAAGCATAGCTTCACACCAAATTAATCTAATACTTGAATAGATCAGCTAAAAGCCTGCTGCTCTGTCCAATAGTTTATGAATTATATTATTTTTTCTTTGGAGGGAAAAAAAAAATCTAATTCAGTTCCTAAATGTCTGCATGCATCACCTTGCACAGGCATCAAATCCTCTTCTCTCAAAGTGTGATTTGATGAGGCTCAAAGCTGCACCAGGATGACTCGTTCCTCCATGAGGCAAAGCCACCACTATGTATTTTGTAGTTTCAGTATAGTGATCTAAGTGAAGTGGGTACATGACAGAGCAGAAGGCAGGATCTATTGCTCATTCTTTAAGATGTAAATCAGTCAGAGCTAACTTCAGGTAGGAAAGATACCTCTTCTTTATGTATTTAATGTCTAGCTAAACTTATGAGGAATCTAGCTCCTTCTGATGCAGCAATATTGACTAATGTTTTTTTCCTGTATTCAAGTATGCATTTATCAGTTTGCTCTACTCACAGTACACACACTCACAGTCTTGATCACAAATGAGGACTCCCTTCTCCCAAGATTTTTTCCGAGTATGATTCACTTTAGAAGCCTGCAGAGCATGCTGTGGCAGTATCAAATGGCACCCTGGGCAGCTATGGAGCAGTGCTCTTAACAATCCTAAATTTCAAGAGATTATTTCATAAGAAAAATTCATTGCATGGAGTTCTTTCGTATCCTCAGAGGTCATCAACATGGTAAACATGATGAGGAGGACTGTTTATAGTTAGAGCTGAGATCAGGTGACTTCATTTCCTAGGCAGTGCAACCACATGCTTATGAACAGATCTCTCCTGCTTTTTTAGGCTTTGAAAGAACAGTATTCTGGAGCCTGTGTAAGCTGTATGCAAAAGCCTGCATGCCTTGCAAGAGGAACTGCTGTTTCAAGAGGGTGAGAAACATTAGAAGCCTCAAATTACAGCAGTGAAAATTGTCAGTGCTTGTATAGTAGGCTGTATTAAAATGCAGTTTGTGTTGGTTTGCTTTCAATCCAGGATGACAACCATACAGGAAACCAGGCTTTTACATCAATTAATTTAACAATGATATAACTCCAGTACAGCCTGCCTTCATTCCCTCCCTCTCTCTGGTGCACCCTAGATAAGGAGGCACTTGCCCCTCATGCTTCCAGGCACTCAATGAAACCTGCCCTGGAAAGTCAAGCAAAGGCCAAGTATCAGTCATTGCTAATTCCCTGCAGCTGTTCCTGAAGGTAGTCTGTAAAAAGGATATAAGGCTATTTAATTTCAGTGTCCCGTAACAGTTTTATAAAAAGCTATGTGCTTCTGCAATAATTCACTATTTTAATTCTATTACATTGTTCAGATTAAAAAGATAAGAAAGAAATATCTTACAGCATATTTCCCTTAATTACTCAGCTCTTTGAAGGCTGAGGGAACAGGATAGGAGTGGCACAATTAAATCTCACTGTCTTAAACCATAGAATCATAGAATAGTTAGGGTTGGAAAGGACCTTAAGATCATCTACTTCCAACCCCCCTGCCATAAACAGAAACATCTCACACTAAACCATGCTACCCAAAGCTCTGACCAACCTGGCCTTGAATACATTCAGGGAGGAAGCATCCACAACTTCCCTTGGCAATGCATTCCAGTGCCTCACCACTCTAACAGGAAAGAACTTCCTCTTTATATCCAATCTAAACTCTCCCTGCTTAAGTTTGAACCCGTTACCCCTTGTCCTGTCACTACAGTCCCTAATGAAGAGCCTCTCCCC
>NDXB01009006.1:0-24787 GCA_002631895.1 Agapornis roseicollis
CCGCCCCTCGCCAGGCGCCCTCTGATGACGCTAGCTCACCTGGCACCCAAGCCCGGTCGGACGCACGCGCGTTAGGTGAGGCGCTGCGTTCCTTTCTCTCGACCTCCTCTCCCTTCCCCCCTCCCGCCGGCCGTTAAGTGGCCCCGCTGCCAGCCCCATCGCCGCTGCTGGGCTGGGCTGCGCTGCGAGGCGAGGACGGGACGGAACGGGAAGCGAGCGGAGCGTCCGCCGCGCAGACGCGAGTGGCCACCCCAGACACGGCACCGTCCGTCCGGCCTCTGCGCCTCCCTTCAGGAGGAGGCCGCGGGCGAGTGGAGGAGGGAAGCCCTATCACGGCGGGGGGGGGGGGGGGGGAGGGGTAAGGGGGGGGAACGGCGGGAAGGTAGGGGGACGGGAGCGGGATGCGCGGGTACCCACCGCGGGAGGCGGCCCCTGCAGGCGGGGGCGCGGTCCCCGGGCGGGCGGGGCCGCACAGAGGCCCGGGAGCGCCTGCCGGAGGCCCGGGGAGGCAGGCGCCAGGGAGAGGCGGGCCAAGCCGGCGGCCGGCCGCTGCCTCCGCCCCGGCAGCCGAGGCCCGCCCTCTCCGCGCGGTTGGGGGCAGGGCTGAGGCCGTCGCGGGGGAGCGTGGTGAGGGACTGAATAGTGTCTCTGTGCATAGGTGAGCCCGATGTCGATCCGCCGGCTGGGCGAGGGGGAGCTCGGCAGGCCGTAAGTGATGCTGAAGAGCCGACCCCGTGCCGGCAGTCACCCCGGAGCCGGCGAGGCCCCGTGCGTGAGCGGGGTGGGAGACATGGCCTCGGCAGAGCCCGCGGGCGCCGCGGCTGGAGACCTCTCAGCGGATCGCCCCGCGGTTAGCCGCCTTGGTGGGGAGGAGGAGCCGGACGAGGAGGGAGACGAGGAGGGAGGGAAGAGCGGCGGCTGCTCCTGGGAGCAGAGCCTGAATCCCGAGCTGCAGCAGGGATACCGCATCTTGCGTGAGTTTCTCCTGGAGAAGTACCGGCCTCTGACAGCACCGTTTTTGAAGCCCCTTGCGGATCAAGCATCCATCAGAGAAGAAGGAACTGGTTCCCTCTCGGGTCGTAAGAGCAGTCACTCTTTTCAGCAGTCTCCAGCTGGAATGTGGTTGTTGAAGATGGAAGAAAAATTTTCCAGTGGGCAGTACACGGGAATAGCAGACTTCGTGGGTGACTTCCGGCTAATGTTGGAGACTTGTTACCGACTGAATGGTGTAGACCACTGGCTCTCCAAACAGGCCCAGAAGCTGGAGATGATGCTGGAGCAGAAGCTGGCGCTGCTCTCCCGGTAGGTGTAGAAAGCTTAAAAGGGGCTCAACCACGTGCTGTTTACGTAAAGTAGGAAAGGAGGGTGTGTTTCTTTATGTAAAAATATACCATTTGCATGGGTTAAAAAAAGAACCAACCAAACCCCACAAAAAAATACTCGAACTTACAATGCTTACACAAAGAGGAATGTGTCCTGCTGGGAGCTATTCAAATACAATTCAGTCTGCTTTGGAGATGCTAAACCTGAAAATACCGAAATATAAAAAAAGGTTCAGCATTTCTTGGTTAAGATTTTCTGTAAGAAAGGCTTCTGAAAGAAGCGTTTTCAAGAACTCAGGCAGACTTGTTTAGACAAGATGACAAATGCTCCTTTCTTTCTTTTGTTCTGTCAAAAGCAAGTGAAACTAACCCAAACTTTGCATAAGCGTCAGTCTGAAATTTTTAATGTCTTTAAAACAAGTAGGAATAAATCATTGAGCCAAAGTATCTGCTTTGAAATAACAAGGTTTTTTGTTTGTTTATTTTCTTTTTAGTAATCGTAAAATGAAAGATAAAATTTGTCATGTTATAATCTTAAATGGCCAGATGAAAACTGTGGTATGTTTAAGTATAAGCCCCTGGCAGGAAGTTGTTTATCAGCCAGAGCAGCTGAAGCAAGGAAAGGTGTCAAGGTATATTGTAGGAAGTCCCGTTTAAATCATGACTGAAATGTACTTTCTCAGGAGTTTAACATAGGCAAAGGGTGAGGGTGAAGAAGGAACTGTATTGAGAAATGCATAAAGCTGTGCATGTCCATCAACCCTAGACTTGCTAGTGACACAGCATTGGCCGCCAGCTGGTAAACAGGACCTTGCTTTGTGTGGTAGAAGCACTTGAGAAGTGTGGTGCCGAACCCACTAAGCTGGAGTGAATGTATTCCGTGTTGGTGTAGCAACGCTGTATTTGAAACTGCTTTTGTGCAACAACAGTCCTGGGACGGTGTGGGACTAAGAGTCTAACAGAGCATGAATATTGGTAGTTTGCTTGAGTAAAACTTGATTAAAAAGAAGTCATAATTGCTGGCTTAAGAGAATGACTGCTGGATAGCTAACCAGATGCAGCCTGAAGATTTCTGCCAAGTTCCCTTTGTATGTTGCGTTGACTGTAGCATCTCAACTGTAAGGAATTGATAGACGTTTTGTAGAGATCTCTGTTGAATTAGATGCCTACTCATTGGATTCAGTAAGACCTAAGAATGCTCGGTGCCTTTTTATTAGAAACTACATAAGAAAGTGGAGTCAATTTAGATAGTGTCATCATATCACAGTATATGTATTTGCTGAATGCAGTTGTTGTCATTCTTTCACAAATGCAGTCTTTGTTCAGATACATACTAAGAAATATTAAACATTCAGAGAGCAATCGTGAATTTTTGGTATTAACTCTTCAGAGATTTGTAAATATTTTTTGTTCATATACACTTGCTTGGTAAAAGTTTCTAAGAACTAGATATAGAAAGGATTAAGGAATATGGAAATCTCAGAATTCTTTCATGATTTTTGTTCGGACAGACTTTTCTGAAGAGTTTAACAGAAATAATTTTATTAGTAAAATGGTATTTAAGAACTACTTCTTGGAATAATCATTCTTGTTCCATTAGGGCAGTATTTTCCTCAGTGAGCCCCATCAAGTGACTCAGGGTTGGTTGCATGACTCAGATACTGCAGACCCTCGAAAAATCACTTTAGAATGGAGGTTGGACTTTTTTTGCCCCCTCACCTCAGATGTTTTCAGAGGTGTCATAGAGTGTTACTTCTCATACCAGTTTTGCTAGAGTGCTTTGAAACTGTAAGATACAACTTTACAGGCAAATTTATAGTGTTATGCTTTTTGATCTTTTTTAACTTTTAACAAAACTAAACTGCTGTTAAACACACAGCCCCCTTGATCCAGACCAACAAGTGCACTTCCCCTCCCTCTCCCCCTGCCCCCCCTCCAGTATTTTTAGGTATCTTCTGAAAATGATAGTTTCTTATCTCAAGTCTTGTGGAAGTATTTTCTTTTTTGATTTTTTATACACATTAATATAGGAAGTTAAATCTCCAAATAATATTTACTTACTTGAGGTAAAGATCCACTATTTTTAACAGATGTGAAAATATAGCTCATGTTACAATGTTGGTTTTAATTTTTTATATTTCTGAAGGAACTTTCAAAGTGGAAAAAATGGCAGGTGAAAAGTAGCTGCTTTTTTTCTGAGTAAATATGCTTGATATATGATTGATAGCATAGGCACTGAAGTGCTGTTGATAAGGGAAATTGTAATTGTGAACTGGCTTGCTCTTCTAGGCATTTGAGAGAGAAAACTTCAATAGCTGTAACATCTAGAGGATGTTATGGGCTGGAAGATGAGAAAGGAGCAGCATGCATTTCAACAAGACGTCGTTCCATGCCTCGCAATTTAGTAGGCTTGTCAACAGGCATGTTTGAGTCTGTGATGGTTCAGGTTCTAAGACAAGAAGAACACCTCAGAGCAAAAGAGGAAAAGAGGTAATAGGAAAAAATGTTTTGTTTCACTTTTAAATAATTATGTCTTCCTAGTTCTCTATAGGGACTAGCTCCTTAAGGCTTTTCTGGGTGAATAAATGTTGTAGTACTCTTTGTCTGAAGTTCGTGACTAGGACTTCAACACAGTGCATCCACAAAGCAAAAGATTAATTTTTGATTTACTGCATTCTTGAAAAATTTCTAAAGTCATGTAAACTTTAAAATAAATTGATTGCTGTTATTTTAGGATTATGAAACTTCTAATAGTTAACTACAAGAACCTGCAGCAATTCCTGTTACCTCAGTCATGGTATATCACACCTCTTCTTGGACTGTTTTCTATGCAACAATTAGATTAAAAACTACCAGGATGCTTAATTACAGTCTAATTCTGTGATCTTGTCACTGCTTTCCTCACCTTTAGCCAGCAGCAAATTGCCTCTGCCACTCCTGTTATCTCACTGATGTGGCATTTAACTGTCAGTAATGAATTTAGAATGTGTGTAATTAACTATGGGATTTTGAGGTTTTCATAAATTTAGGAGGTAATTAATTTTAGGCAGTGTTTAATGTTGATTGTGATACAGTTTACCTTGGGGAAAGCAAAGCTTGTAAGCTTGTATGCTTTAACAGTAGCTTGGGGGACTGTGAACATGAAGCACGATGGTAAGACTGTATTAGTTTTAGGAAGCAAGATCTTACCAGCTTTTTTTCAAAGTTTATAGTTTTGTAGAATTTTCCTGTGTATAACCAGTTCACAGTCACTTTGCAGGTAGTCTTCATTTTCAGCAGATTTGAAGATACGCAGTTTTGGCTGACTTGAGTGTTAACCAGTTATTTTTCTGTAGAAATGAGTGAATTTAGATTCATATTACCACCTCATACTTTGCAAAATATCAGAAATCATTAGGGTAGTTATTTCTCTGGTAAAATTCTCTTTATTTGTGTTCAGTTCTGTGTTCTAGATCTCTGAATTTCATAACAATTACAAAAAAAGGACATTTTGATTACATTTTAATTCAGCTATAGAGTCGGGAGAACATACTACCACATCTTGTTTATGCATGTTCCTGCAAAACTCTTGTAATTAACAGTTAAATGCATTTATCTGATACACTCATAAGTCTCAGTCCAAAGGATACCCCCAGGTAGTTTATTCTGCACATTAACAGAAGATCACAACTAGGTTTCGATGTTGGTATGACCTGAAATTTTGAACTATAGCACTCATTGGGAAGCAATAAAAATGTGTCATCAGGTAGCTGGTTGAATATTTCTTTGATTCTGTTGATCTCCTCAGATAATCATGCTTCAGATACCTTCTTTTCTTACTTCCTAGTGGGATTCACCATGTTTTTGAAAGTAACTTGAACCTTTCCATACCAATTGTTTGCCAATTCACCACAAGAAGTACATTGTACAGGTTTTTTATGAAAAAAGCTTGGAAATTGGGAGGCCTACTTAGTAATACATTACCAGTGAAGATCATATCATACAGCATGTATGCATTTTTAGAGTGTTTTATATGTGAATGCATATGCTTACAACACTAAGATGGGATGCTTTTTTTATTAAAAAATGGCTTTCAACTCGCTCTTCATTTTTTGTAACAAAAATGAAGTTTGCTGAACTGAAATTGCATTTATAGCTGTTTAAATCTTGTACTAAATCTGTAAGGAAAATTAAGTATGAGATTCTGAACAATTATCTCCATCTTTTTCAGGTGAGAAAATGTTAATGCAGAATTCATATTTTAATGTATCCCAATAGAATTCATGCTATAAACTGTATTTATAGGACTAAAGCACTACTTTAGTGGATACATATTATTTTATTGGTTATTAATATTGTTTTAGTTGGTCTTTCATCAGAGTTGTCAAAGAATGCATCCAAATCTGTTGCTATAATACAGGGTATCCTGCGTCAGGGTATAGTTACGAGTGACTGGGATGGTCACATGTTAAGGATTTTAAATTCTACTGTACTGAGCTTTGCCTTCCTTCTGCTCTTTCACTGCTGCTGTTTTGTCCGCATAAAATTGTGTGCAGTGTTGTGGTGTAACTTGCTTGTGTGCTGGCTCATCAGTTGTGTTTGGATAGGCAGGACGTGCTGTTTACACAACTTGCAGATGAGTTATCAGGAATATACAAAAATGCTCACTTCCTAGCCATCCAGCTGACCACTCAGCATACATGTACTTCCTAGCTAGTAATTACCTTAATTTAGACTGCTTAGTCACCTGAGTAGGAGTTACATGCTTTCAGCCTCAGGTAAGTAAGGTTGCAAATATAAGTGCCTTTCTACAAAACTTAGCCAGTTACCTAAAGAAATTGCCTGTTGAAGTCCAAGTTAATATCTCATCCTTTGCTTTAGATATGCAGATACTCTTGTAAAGGACTGCCATCTTATAATGAATAGAAAGAAATGAAGTAAATGATATCTGTAAAATAGTTTGTGATTATTTAAGAAGCTTTTATTCAGCAATGTGTTTTAAAGACTACTTTGAGGTGTGCTTTTTATCTTCTTTTCTTTGATCAACTTAATGGAAATCCTATTCCAGATCCTTTTTTTTTTTTAATTTCTTTGTTATCTAGGTAGTCTTTGTAGGAAGTTCTCTTCTCCTTCAATGTAGGTTATCTACATCTTGCATAATCTATTTCATAGAATCATAGAATAGTTAGGGTTGGAAAGGCCTGTCTTCACACGGGAGGTCCTCCAGTCCCCTGATCATCCTTGTGGACCTCCTCTGGACTTGTTCCAACAGTTCCATGTCCTTTTTGTGTGTCCTCAACATAATTGATCTCAATTTTTTCCTTATTCAGTGGTTATAACCTCACCCAGCTAATGCATTTATCATGGTAGACTCAACATGTAAAAATTGGGAAGATGTCTTTGCAAAGCTAATTTCACTGTTTTTCAGCTGATAGTTTCTGAAGTACTTCTCCCCCCTGTCCCCCATCCCCCCCCAAATGTATTTATATAAGGACATCTGATTTAGTTTTTTTGTTCATCTTCTTAAGAGTTTTCTTTTCCTTCATTTGTTCTAATTATTAGAATATTGACTATCTTACTTCAATTATCAGTTACGTTTCCATGATGTTCTACTCAGCTGCATGATTATGTTAATAAGTAACATACGGACATACTAACTTCCATATTAGTTAAAAATAAGTAATGGTGGAATTATTATATAATTGGAAATGCTTGCCTATTGAGAGGCATTTATAGACATAGAGGTAGTTTCCTACTGAAATTTTTGAAACAACCAATGAATGCCAGGTAACCAACTGGTTGATTTCAATGGGAATAACTGCCTGTACAACTTTGATTTGTTGAAAATTATGCTAGGCGAAACTATGTCTTTACCATCTCTGAAAACATGACTCTGGGATAAGTTTCAGACATGCTCACTGAAACATTTAAAGAACTCAGTTCTGGCTGTAAGTCATTTAAATTGCCAAATGGTGGAATGAGGTATGTGTATACAGTCTGTCTAGCCCTTTATGAGGATGTAGAAAAATCTATGTAATATGATGTATGACATTACAGGTAAAGAATTAAGGTCACATGGGCATCTCCAAATTCAGTTTCTTGTGACCATTGAATCTTGATCAAATTTAGAATAATGCGTAATATTGCTATTTTTATGCTTAGCTTTCTAGTATAATTTTAAAAAGAAAGTTTGTAGAAACAAGTATTGTAGAATTAAAGCAGTTCTCTATACATTGTCATCAAAGTTCCAGTACCATACTGTTTAAGTGTGAAAAATTACTCAATACTATAATAGTTCAGAAGTGATAATTTGGGGGCAGGGGGGAAGGTACCATCTAGTATTTGTCTTTTCTGCCCTCCCAGTGAAATCTCTTGTTGCAAGTGAGAAGGAATTAGCTGGCTAGATGTGTCTGCTGCCTAAAGAGAGAAAATCACAAGTTGGGAGTTGTCTGGACTCTGTTCTAGGGGATATCTCTACTTGAGCATGTCTGCTGAGTTTTAAGGTCAGGTTTTATCCACTGCTGCAGACGTTCTTTTAGGAATATGCCTGTTGTTTGTTAGTCTGGAAGTGTCAGCTTGACCTTAAGCCTTGTAATTGTCTTGTGTTACTATTGTAAGCAAAATGTGTGCCTGGAAACATGTCCCTGATAAATGTAAATAAAAGTATGAACAAAGGGTTTTTACAGTTGCTGTCAGAATAAAAGCCAGATATGTTTGTCCAGAGAATTTCTAAGGTTATTTGGCCTCCTAAATATCAGATGTTTCTCTCTCTCTCTCTCTCTACCTTTTTCCTCTGCACTTTCTTCCTTGCTGCACCTCCTAACCCCACTTTATCCCCCTTCTCCCTCTTAAAAAAGAAAACCAACAAAAAACGCCCCAAAAAAAAGCTATGCCCTTGAAAAGATAGGCAGCTGATAGGAAGACCTCAATAAGGAAGATGTGAAAGTGTGCAATTACTTATATTTTCTCTTGAATGTCTACTGAGAATGGAATGACTACAGATACTGTGAAAAAATGACAACTTTTTAAAAAAACGCAACCATTTTGCAAGTGGAACAAGATACGTTTTTATTTTTAAAAAGATTTCTAAAATAATATAATGATTGTCATTTTATGAAGCACATTTAGAATTTTACATTTATTTATATTACTAATTGATGGTAAGTTGAAGCTGCTTGTGAAGATAGTATTTTTAGATCTACAACCTGTGTTTTTATTAAATGATACTGGTGTGATTGTTTCTACACATGTTCCATCTAACTGTCTATTCATATATTTAAGCATATTTCCATACTACTTTAATAGTATTTACATGTTCTGGAGGCAGCAGGTTATTTGAAAATATGTTTTATGGTTAGGAGGAAGGAGGGAATGAGATTTGGGAGTGCTTTGAAATTAATTTTTACTTCGTATCATTTCTTCCTCTGTCCCACCTAAGTTATTTATTTCAATTTTTTTTTAAGTTACATTTATTTATAAATTAATGCAGTATTAACACATGGAAATAGAACAAAAATCAGACTTAAAAAAAATACTCACTTTATACAAGCAATATTGTTGAATATACTGGTTTATTCATCTGGAGTGGCAAATAGGCATTTGTTATTAGACTACATTCATTTTATGTTTTTAAATTAGTGCTGCAGAGAGGGGTTTTGTCTTGAGATCTCATCCATTATACAGTAAAATTAATGGTGCACTGAGAGTGAAGTTGAGAATTTACTGATTGGTTTGCTTTTACATTTTAATTTTATGTTTTACATGAATCTGCTTTTCTGCATTTGATAGGTACATAAAAATCAAGGTTGCATATATGTGGTATTAAACATTTCTATTCAAATTATGGCAATAAATACCTTGACATTTATTTAAATTATATAAGATAAAACATCAGAGGAATCTTAGTGTATTGTATGTCATTTTGCATACACAGAGGATGCAAATTTTAAGTTTGTGGTTGTGGCATATTTCACCTGTATCCATACTGAAATACTGGCTAAGTTAGGTTTGCCACATATTTTTGCCTTGAGATACATAGTTAATGCTTCAAATATACATTCTTAATGGTAGAAGCCACTATTAGCTTCATATTCAGAAGAAAGATTTTAATACACTATTATTCTTTGGCTGAATTTGGAAAGCATTGATGCTTTGAATGGATACACAACATTTATTTTCTAGTTATGTATGAAGAAATATAGTTGGAGGTTAAAAATTGGGAAATGTAAATTCCAGCAACAGGTCACATTAGTGATTTACACAGGTGTTTGTTTCTAACAGTGGTCAGTGACAGAAGCTTCAGAGAAAAGAATGTGAGAAAACTACACAAGAAGCTTTGAAATAGCTCTAGAAAAGATTTCCTTTAAGTACAGCTGTATACTAATCCTACCTTTAGGAATCTGGTTGTGCCTTGAAACAAAAATGTTAGTTAACCATTGAGGCATTAAAGAAGTATCCCTCCTGTTACTGGTAAACCTTGATATTCTTGTGATTCTTGCAGATGTCCTATTTTTCACTTTAGAACTAACTTAACATATCCTATGTCCTACTAAGTTATATGGTAAGCTATGAATAATTGATTATCTAAACTAGAAGCATTTTTTTTCATCTTAAACTTGTTGCCTTTAAATTTCATGATGAATTTACAAATAAAAGTAAATAGAAGTACCCGCTCTGTCGTATTACTTTTGTATATTGCTGTCATGTTTCCTCTTGCTAGTGTTATGTCTGGATTCCCAGATCTTTCAGAAGTTTTTAACAGGCCTCTGATTACTGATGACCTCTTTCTCTGAATACCCACTATTTCTGCTCTATCCTCTTTTTAGATAGGGGGACCAGAACTGAATACAGTTTTTCAGGTGAGGGCAAAGCATTTATTAATGACATTTTATTTCTGGTGTTATTTTCCATCGCATACTTTATGCATTCTGATTTTTTTTTTTTTCTTTTCTGACCACCATTGCAAATCAACTAGTAATACGTCTGTGGGTGGGTGGGAGGGAAAATATCTTTTATATGTGAATGAAGTACTTAACAGTTAGACAGTACACTTGCGTGCTGAGGGAGTTAGCCACAAGGTAGGTGACACAAGCCACAGGACAAACATTTGAAAGCAAGTCTTACCTGGAATTTGTTTTCAGATATTTTTATATGGATATTTGTTGGAAATACTTAATCCTGCCAAAAATGGATTGAGGAAAGGAGTACATTTTTTAAAAAAATATATATAAACCACACAAACTGTTGGTATCTGCCAGATATTTTCTTACCTTTTTCCTTTCTTAAACTGGTGGTAGAAGAAGTAAAAGGCTTTAATAATTTCCCATTTTGTTGCAGTGATGCATTGTATAATCTAAAGTAAGACAAACTGAACTGTATTGTTATTTGTTACTTCAGGACAAGTATGTTTATCATGCTGTGGTTCTGATTTTTTTCTCTCCCATTTCTTTTTGTTTTCCTGATTCCTCAATTTTCATAAATTTCTTTTAATAGGCTGAGAGAACAAGAAAAAAAAGAAGCAGAAGAAGCTAGTCAGAAAGAAATAGAAGAATGGGAACAGTCGCTTTTAGCTCAAGCAGCACCTACAAGGATGGAGACAATGTGGGAAATTCCAGCTATTGGTCATTTTCTATGTTTAGCACAACAGATTTTAAATTTACCGGAAATAGTATTCTATGAATTGGAACGTTGTCTTCTGATGCCTCAGTGTAATGCTTTTTTGTCTAAAATAATGACGTCTTTGTTAAGTCCTCCTCATCGCAGATCTACGTTACATCGCAGGCCTACGCTTTCTTACAGGACTTGGGAAGCAGCACTCAGACAGAAAGTACGACACTGGTATACTGTTGTAGGGCAGACTGACAATCCTAATAGCTCTGCTGAAAAGCTTGGTTTGTGTCCTCAGTTTTTCAAAGTCCTTGGAGAAGTTAATCCTTTGGAATCAAAACCATTTCATGAGCTGCCATTCTACCAAAAAGTGTGGCTGCTAAAAGGTCTCTGTGATTTTGTGTATGAAACACAAAAGGATGTTCAGGATGCAGTGCTAGGTCAGCCTATACATGAATGCAGAGAAGTCATTCTTGGTTATGACTACTTGGAGAATGCGTACGTTCATTTTCCACAGTTCTGTGGTGCAGATGTTCGGATTTACAAACAAAAGCCTTTTCAGGCTCCTGAATTCCCATCTCCTCCCATCAAAGTTAGAAAAGTGTCACGTGTTAAATTGGAAAAAGTAAAACGTGAATATGTAAGAAAAAGCAATGGGGAGGTTAGTTCTGGTGGCAAAGAAGAGCTGGTACATCATTCCAAGGCAGAAGCAGAGAAGAGCATAGATTCCATTGTTAGCTGTCCAGAAAAAAACCCACATTTAGACAACTTTACAGTCACTACAGAGGAAATTAATTGTGAAATCAAGACCTCAAGATTCTGCGACATCAAAAAAACTGGTTACTATAAAGAGAACTTGGGGGGTTTGAGTATTTCAGGAGAGACTGTTGGTATGGGAGGTCACCTTAGTTCAGTCGAAATAAGGACTATGGAGAATGGCCATAATTTTTCTGAATTGGCTAGAATAAAAGCTGAGATCAGTCCATTCAAGGAGAACACACTGAAAGCTTGCCAAATGCATATCAATGGCACTCATAATGACAACCAAGACATAAATTACCAGGAATCTGCTAAAGAAACAATACTAGAGAAGTCACCACGAAACAATGAGAAACTAAATAAGTTGCGGGCAAAAAAGAAGAAAAAGAAAAAAAAGAAGTTGAAGGATATTCTAAATGAAAATCTACAGAGAAAACTTGATGACTTGCAAAAAAAGCGTGAGATTCATCTTCATCCATTCAAATCTTACAAAACTGAGATCCAGAACAAGTTGTTTATAATTAAAAAGAAAGCAAAACACAAGAAGCACAAATCTGGTAAGTTAGCATTTTTATCTTTAGTAAATTTAGGAGGATACATATTTTGTTAGTTGATTAGTCTATGTTTTGTTTTGTGAAATAGGACAGCCTTTGTGGATTAGATTTTTCTGATAGTGGGAACGTTTCCCATTGCAGTAACACAAGCACGTAAAATAGGTTCATCAGCTGATTAAACAGTGATTCATTTGCAGAATGTATCTTTAGAGAGCATATTGGAAGAGTTTATTACAGAAGTATTTAGGAAAATTAATCTGAGTGGTTAGCATCAGAGAGTGTAGCTTGAAGTTGCTTTATGCTGTCTTGTGGCAATTGTGCAAATACTTCTCCCGGTAATGTTAGTTTATAAAGAAACAGAGAGTAATTACATAACATCATGAATCTAAAATAATTTGTACTGGAACTGTGCAGTGTTAGGTCACCAGTCAGCAAATAGTGACTGCTTTGACTACAGGCCTGATCAAATTTCTGCTTAGTTCAACAACTGAGGTACAGAATTTATGCAGATGGAATTTGCACTACAGATGTTGGCAGCATCCAGTTAAGCGTTTCCGGTAGGTGCTACATGATCCAAATTCCAGGTAGTTCACTAGAAAATTTTAAAATATTTTTAAAAGTGTGAAGTTAGAAGTCCTTAAGTCAGTTCCAGTTGTCAGGTAGTATGTTAATGTTGTATAAAGCCTCATAAGGCTTGGTCTGCCATCCTGTTCATTCAAGGGCTAAGCTGTCTGTGCTAGATGTCAGCAGACTGCTTCAAACATACTTTTCAAAGCAACAGGGTAATTTTCAGAACAGTGTAGATTGTCAGGTAAATACTGTATTTCAGTTAAAAGCAGAGAGCCAAAACCAAACACCTCTGTAACAAAACCCCTTCTAAAGGGAAAGGGAATTCAGAGATCTGATGCCAATGCATTTTACCTAGAAATTCAATGGAAGTTTAAAGCTAAGAAAAGAAGTAATGTTTAGATCTTGTGCAGAATACTTGTTCCTCCCTCCAAAAAATTTCAGTGCCCGCATCTAAACATAAATTTTAAGAGTTGCAGTTGAAGTTCATAGATGCAGTATCCAGCAAAAGAAATTTATTTTACATTCAGTTTTGTGACTATTAGCTCTGAAAATGTATCACTTTCCATTTTTAAAATCAGACAACCACAAAATGAATAATAACCTAAATTTAAAATAAGGGCTGTCTAATTTATAGAACTATTAAGAAAAAGAAGTGGGAACCAAGTGACTTTTTTTTTTTCTCTGAAAATAGTTAAAGTTGGCCTTAGTCTTTGTCGTACCTGTCATTCTGTAGCATATGCCTAAAAATATAATTCCCATAAATGAAGCAATGCTCATAGAACAGCATGTGTAATTTTTTAATAAATTTTTGTTTTGAACCACTGTTCTCAAAACAGACGGTATTTGAAAGTAGCCTTTGAAGTTAATGGAGATGATGTTCACTGTGATAACAGCTTTTCTTACGTGTGTCATAAAAAACCCAAAAGTTAAAAAAAGTTGGCCGTTTGCCTCCATCATGATATTTTTAATAGCACGTTAGGAGATATTTATAGCTAAAAGCTATGTTGTGTTTTTAGAGATGAAGAAACAAATTTTTGAGTGCTCTTAGAAGAGCTGTAAATACTGGCGGTGTGAGTTTGAACTTCATTCTTACAGAAATGCATCATAAACGCCTATCATGAAATGTTGTATTTACAATAAAAATATATCCTATAATCACAGTGAAAATTCTCATATTTTTTAATTTCTAATTTTTAGTCTGTAGCGGTTAAGAATTTTTAGTCTTGAGTAGGTCCCTGACCTAATCCAGTGCAGTTAGTGGAAACTGTAATGCTTGTAATATGTGTAATTGCCATATCTAAATGCAGGCAGTTCTTCTGGTCTTTTAACTGACACAGTGGAAATTCAGTTTATTAATAAGACTTAATCAGGAAATTTCCTACAGTCAGTTTTCCTTTTGTATCTTGCAGATGGTGCATTGATACTGAAGTGAAAACAAATTCCTGGCTTTCCATTATCTCAGTTTGCATATATTGACCTGTATATCTCTTATGTGATCTCCATTTCTTGCAATAAGTTTGTTTTGTTGTCTGAAGTGCTAAAAAAAAGTTTGGATTTTGTAGTATCTTAATACTAAGGCTCATGTAGTGCTGATCTGATACAGCATTCTGGTGGAGATTATTTATCCAATTATTGTCCTTTGTGCTTTATGCTGAGCTTTGTTAGAATGTATTTTAGGAACCAAATATGTTTCAAAAGGTTTTATGGAACACAAGCTAGTGTTCCATACCACTAAACCCACGAGAATTAAAACAGTAGTTATTTTAGTTTTAATTTGTATTTTTTACATGACTGAATAGTAAATTCAGCAGAATGCCAGGAACCTCTGTTTTTTGAGTTCCATATTGTGTCATAAGAAGCTTAACACTACCAGATGTAATTTAATATAGAAAGTAATTAGTGTATAGTTTTGTTAAGAATATGTATCTGTAGCTGTAGACCAGTATCAGATGGCATTAATCATCTCAACTTGGTTTTAATGATTTATATTTTCATCAGAAAACACTGCAGATTACTGCCATTACTCCCATTCAGTTGATTTTAGACAGGAAGGAGATGTGTCAATGCAGGTGGAAATCCAGAAGAGAGTAACAGTTTTCTATCGGCTATTCTGTTGGTGTTTGCACAGTTTTGCAAACCTATCTGCACATGGGGACGTGTGTCTGTTCTGTGAGAAATCATGGAAGTTCCTATGATTCTCTACTTGTACTTCTGCGTCTCTAACTACTTGAACTGATGGATCTAATAGTCTGTGCCAGTTGTGCTCAGATGGTGTGTTTTCCATTCATGTGGAGGGCATAAAACATTCATTTTCATCTGCAGGTGACAGATGTTGTCCTGGGCATGATAGGAAGGGGCCTATTTCTTTTGGAACTTTCTTTTCCTTTACCTCTTAATATATGTTCAGACATTTCCCTTCTTATTCTGACTACTGTTTCATTGCAAACTTTGATGTCGCTGGAGAAAACTTTCCGAAGACTTTGCAGTGTTATAAGAGCAAGCTTTTCTTCCTGTGCTCCTTAAGTCTGTTAGTCCTGTAGCTGCTAGGCTGAAATGAACAAGATTGGACTGAATTCATACCAGTGACTTATTATTCTGTAATGTTTCATAATGTTTAGTGCTAAGTAGTGTTTCTCAAAGCTGCTCTGCAGTTTTATCTTCTGCTTAAAGATACACTTCTAACATAGAGAAAGCGATTTGGTAAAAATTTGTTCTGAATTCACATAAACATTTGATTTAAATGTGATCATAGCCATAATAACTCTTTACAATGTTCTTTAAAAGTACGGGAGGTAGAAGAGAGCATTAGGAATGTAAAATGGTACCTTTCCTGGCTTTTTTTAATAAGGTTGGCTGTTGGTTCCTTAAGGCAGCTAAGTGTAACTTTTAGTCACAGTTTGTGTTCCTGTTGAGATAATTTGCACAGTCCTGATTGCTGTAGCAGAGGTATTCAAAAGATAATGTTCATGGATATAGACTGATTGTGGGGGTTTTTTAGCTGAAAACTTCCTGTAACTGTTTTGAGCAAAACTGACTGGAGAGCACAGCCGCATCAATAAGCATTTCTTGCAAGTTATGAAAAGGAAAATGCAATCACTGTATTCAATCTGTGACTTCAGAACAAGGTCATGGTTATTACTGTGGCAGCATACTGTGCCAGTTACTGACAGAGTACTGAGTATAGTGAAAAGACAGAATCAGAGTAATTCTGTAAGCAACTTGCATGCTGCACATTAATTTTAAATTTTAGATAAATTAGGCTGTAAGTTGTTAAATTAGATTGTGACTGGTGAGGGGCTTTTTGGATCTGGAGTATGACAGCTATGTTGAAGTAAATTATGGAGTACAACAAAGACTGCAGTGCAAGGTATGGTACAAGAGCATGAGAGTTCTGTGGTTGCATGCTTGAAACAGTGATTGGATGAAATTCAGAACATCTGTAGGGTTAAGAAAATAGGAGGACTGTTTCAAGCAGCTTAAAATAACTATAGTGTCCTGAAACAGGTTGAAGTAAGTTGAATCTCTTTTATTCCAGTTGGTGTAGAAAACACTAATATAGTGCACAGCTTTAAAAGAATCTTGGTGTAAACTTGATACCATATACTTACACTCTGAAAGACTCATAGCAGTCCAACTGCTCAAATTCTGTTTCATGCTATATTTTATACATTTTGTGAAATACGGATTGCTTGAATGAGGAGAAATCAATTTAACAGCCTGATGTACTGTGCTTGGGAGTTTAATCTTTTGTTGTCAGAGTTGCAAAAAACTTCACTAGCCTCTAGATGTTGAACAAATAGCCTGGTAACCCTGTTGAAAACATTAAGTGAGGTGTTCTACCCAGTTGTAACAACGTATTTAATGCATTAAGCTGCAATGTCAGTATCTTCAGAAACATTTATCACTGAGTTTTTATTTGGTTTACTTACATTGTTCTGTAAATCAGTTTTACTGATATTCTTGTTCAGATCTGCTTTGCTGTTTTGACTGTACGAAAGCATACTCTGTGGCTGTGTGGAACCTTAAAAAGGCATTAGTAATGCTTTGTTTTCCAGATCATTGCATGTTACGTTTTCTAAAAGAGGAACTGTTAGGAGCAGGAGAGAAGATTAGCAGAATACAGAGAAAACAGGACATGCTCAGTAGTTGCCAAATCATCGAAAGGCATGGAATGTGTCTTATAAATTTGTGAGGTGGAAGCTATTATGACCAGCTCTTCAGTTTGAGAACATTTGAGTGGAGTTGCTGCTAGAATGCAATGAGAAAATAGGAATTCTTGCAGTTGGATGGGGGTAACTTTACTGTATCATGGCACATACAGCTGATTTAGTGTTTTATATCAGAAACATCTATTTCCCCATCGATGAATGGGGCTTTACTGCATATGCAATAGAAATTTCATTTTTATTTAGAATTATAATTAAAATATTTTTAAATTAAAAATTCTTGTCTTTACTTTGTAATTTAATACATGAATTAATTCTTCAAGGAGGAGCCACAAGGACTCAAATATCATAATTCATAATAAACTTTTACTAAGTCTGTAAAAATGTTCCTGTTTTCAAGTCAAAATTATTTGTTATGAGAACTTACAGATTGGTTGTATTGTCTTTGCTGAGGTAATTTACAAGTGTTGAGCATTTCTGTGGCTTAGTGCTCTATTTGTCTACATTTCTATGTGCCTAAAATAGTACTAGAAGAGGTCTGAAATGTCATTTATTTATTCCTTTGTCTTCACCTTTACATGGCAAGACCAACTTGAGATGCCCTCTGTTTAGTTGCATCTGATCTCCCTAGTGTGTTTTTGGATGCTCAAAACTAGTGTTGGGACCTAGTCTGTGTATTACCTTGTAAAGCTTATATATGTATTCGGTGATCCCATCTGTGGAACTTGTTTTGGCTTGAAAGGAAAGCCTAGGGCAGCCAGACATCTTCTGGATCTGCGGAACTTAAATAACATTGAAGAATTTTCGCAAAGTTGGCTAAGGGACTCTTGGCTAATAAAATGTTGATCTCCAAGGAATCTTAGGACAGAAGTGTTCCAGTTCTGGTTATTTGAAAGGAATAAATTTGAAAGATCTGTAGATCTGGGTTTGTTTTTATTCCGGTTCACTTACCTTTAAGCAGAAAAATCTTTGAATAAAATTAATCGAGGATCAGATTTGCAAAATAAAAATGTATCAAGATTTGCTAGCTTAAATTCTTAAACCAAAAGCTGACACATTCAGCAGAAACAAAGGAAATGGTAAGGGGTGTCTGCCTCTACCAGTTACTGGTCTTGTGACATGTAGCATAACCATACAAACAGTTCATCCACGCGGCTACAGAGTAGTCATATAGCTTTAACTTCCAGTCTGAGGGGGTCATAAATTTTTTTGTTGAGTGTAAAACCACCAAGGGGTTGGACAGACACCAGCTGTGAATGACAGCTTCTGGAACCACTCCACTGAGGTGTGCAAGAGCTCCCTTATGTGTAATCTTAGGTAAAGAGACTATTTAAAATGGCTTAATTTACTACAGGAAGTGAAGTAAAATGTTTCTGACAGCAGCTAGATGAATTTTGAATCACAGCATGTGGTACCTTTCAGAGCAGACTGAATGTACAGATATACTTACTTGCTGACTAAAAGCAATCAGAGTTAGGAAAGCACACCTAAGAAACAATAAAAAAATATTTCTGATAAGGAAGCTTATGTGCGTGATCTCTTCAGGTCACTTGATCAAATTTAGCATACCCTTGCTTGCTACTTCATGATCCCTTGTTTTTACTTGCTGTCATTTATAAACCAGTTAAGAGTTCTACATGTAGACAAGCTAATAAAGTAATTTCAGTACAAAAAATATCAGAGGTAAAGGGGGAACAGTGGGTCAGTAACTAGATTTCCACCTTTACAGTTGTTCAAGTTGCATCTGATCTGATTCATGGCAGTCCTGCTTTGAAACAAGGAATCAGTCTAGGCGACCTCAAGAAGTTCCTTCTGACCAGCTTTTCTTATAGCAGGCCTGCCAGCCTGACCTCAGTGCTAGGGAAGGTCAGGGAGCAGGTCATCCTGAGCGTGATCACGTAGCATGTGTGGGAAAACAGGGATCAGGCCCAGTCAGTATGGGTTCACGAAGGGCAGGTGCTGCTTCAACAACCTGATCTTCAGTAAGGTGACCCACCTGGTTGATGAGGGAAAGGCTGTGAACATTTGTCTGCTTGGAGCTTAGTAAAGCATTTCTCCTGGAGAAACTGTCTGCTTATGGCCTGGATAGGTGGATTCTTTGCTGGGTTGGAAACTGGCTGCATGGCGGAGCCCAAAGAGTAGTGGTAAATGGTATCACATCTAGTTGGCGACTGGTCACCAGTGGTGTCCTGCAGGGCTCAGTATTAGGGCCAGTGTTATTCAGTACCTTCACTGATGATCTGGATCTGGGAATCAAGTGTGCCTTTGGTAGACTTGCAGACAACACCAAGTTGGGTGGGAGTGTTGATCTGCTGAGGAAATGAAGTCTCTGCAGAGGGATCCAGACAGGTTGAATCAATGGGCTGTGGTCAATGGTATGAGGTTCAGCAAGGCAAAGTGCTGGGTCCTGCATTTGAGCCACAACAACCCCCTGCAATGCTCCAGGCTTGGGGAGGAGTGGCTGGAAAGCTGCTCAGTGGAAAAGGACCTGGAATGCTGATTGATGGAGCTGAACATGAGTCAGCTTGTATCCAGGCAGCCAAGAAGGGCAACAGCATCCTGGTCTGTATCAGCAATAGTGTGGCCAGCAGGGCCAGGGCAGTGATCATCCACCTGTACTGGGCAGTGATGAGGCTGCACCTCTAATCCTGTGTTCAGTTCTGGGCTCCTCATTGCAAGAGAGACATTGAGGTGCTGAAGCAAATCCAGAGAAGGGCAATAAAGCTGGTGAAGGGTCTGAAGCACAAGTCTGATGAGGAATGGCTGAGGGTTGTTTAGTCTGGAGAAAAGAAGGGTCACGGGGGACCATATTGCTGTCTACCTGAAAGGAAGGTGGAGAAAGGAGATCTCTTTCCAAGTAGAAGTGATAGGACAAGAAGTAATGGCCTGAAGCTGCTTCAGGGGAAGATTAGAACAAGCATTAGGAAAAATTTCTTCACAAAAGAGTAGTCAGGCACTGAAACAGGGTGGCCAGGGAAGTGGTGAAAGCACTGTCCCTGCAAGTGTTCTTAGAACAAATAGATGAGGCCCTCAGTGACACGGTTTGGTCGTGGTCTTGGCCGTCCTGGAGTAAGGTTGGACTTGATGATCTTTAAGGTCTCTTCCAGCCTATTTGATTCTTTCTTTCAATGTTGAAATATTCAAGTGAAATGTAAATGTTCATTTTAATCATATTTAAATCTTTATTTTTGTAAAGAAATAAGACAGTCTAGCTGCTCTTCGTTTTTATCCCTTCACATTTTTGCCAGGTAACATTCTTTTGCAGGCTGTAATGAGGAACTGCCATATGATCAGATTTCTTTTTGGGTCAGTTTTCCAAGAATGCTTTTATTAGTTGTCTAGTTTAGTTTGCTTAGAGGGTAGTATTGTTTGCAGTAGTAGCAATTAAGTTTTCAGTGCAGCTGGATTCATAAAATACATTAAATAAATGCTGCTTTTTTTTCCCATTGTTAAAGTGTTTGGGTCATTAATCCAATAAACACGCTTCTCTGTTTTGTCACTTGTCCTGTAATGTGAAGCCTATGAGTGTTTTTTGTTTGTTAGTTGAGGGCTTTTAGAACTTTTTTATGTGTTCAGTATGTGGAGTTTCAAACCTAGATTGGTTTATTTAGTTTTAATGTTTTAATTTTATGTAGAGTTTCTAATCCAGGTCCTTCCCTTCTGTAGTCTTAGGACCATACCATTGAGTCCTGTATTCTACCTCATAAGTGTGTTTTATTTCAGATTTGGGTAAGGTGTTCAGGAAGCTCACAGTGTAGTAAGACGAAAATAGGATGCTGTAATAAACTGAAAATTTAGATGCTAGGCATCTATGTGTAGGGGTGTGTATATATATGCATATATATGTGCATTTGCACACATAAGCAAGTATGTATTAGGAAAAAGTTAAATGCAATTGCTGCCAATATTTTCATTAATATAAACACCAGTTTGCCTATGTGTTATTACCAAGTGCCTGTAATGATTCTATATGACTACAAATTCTACATGTTTGTGGGTTTGGGGAGCTGTGTTTTGTTTTGTTTTGTTTGTAAGGTTTTTTGTGTTTTAGGACTTCTGAGTGTGAGTGACAGTAATCTTAGAGTATGAGCTTGTTTTGATTTACGATGTTAACGTAGAATGGCCATATGAGAAACTCCATTATCTTGCATATATGGCTTGGTGAAATAGCTACCTGATTTAAGTGTATGTGACTTGTGAACCATGATACTATCAGCAGTAAAGCACTTGCCTTACCTTCAGAGATGCTTTTAGTTATCTCCATATTCTTATATAGCACAGTGGCTGTGAAGGGCATTTTAGGAAGGAGTTTGCTTAGTTTTAAAATGTTAGATTTTGCTACAGCCAGAAAAAACAAATCAGTGGTCTGATTTCATTGGTAACTTAAGTCTGTTCATCGAGAGATTTCTCGATATTGCCAGTATTTTGAGGGTATTTTCTACTATAAGATACATATGTGTGGTTCACTTTGCAGTGTCAAGAGAACAAGTCTTGCAGGTAAGATGCTATGTTTCTTAAGTTTGTGGCATAACTTCTGAATTTCACGGCTTTTGAAACAGTGGTGTAAATGTTTTCTGACTTAAATTTTTAGTATATTATGAGCATTGTAGCAGATTTTTTCTTTTTTTTTTTTTTTTTTTTTTTTTTAAAAAAATTTTTTTTTATTTTTTTTTTTTTTTTTTTTTTTTTTTTTTTTTTTTTTTTTTTTTTTTTTTTTTTCTAAAAAGACTCTCCTACATAGATACTTGTTTAATGTTTGGTTTTACTGGGTTTATTTATGATTCATCGTGTTTACATGACTTATCCTAAGCCTAAGACCTAACCCTTTGTTAGTTACAGTTTAACTTTCAGGTCTATATGTACTTTGATTTTATTAATAACAAGCAGCATTATGAAGCTTTTCTCTTTTAATCTTACAAGGGAAAAAATCGGTATCTAAAAAAGCAATCACAAAGAAGAGGAAAGGTGTCACAAAGTCTACCATACCAGAATTTCAGGTAAATTATTCTGATTTTCATTTTAAGCACTTAAAATCTGAATGTCTGTGAAGTAAATCCATTAGTTTCTGATAGAGATCTTGGAAATCCTAATGAATTTCCTTCTTCTAGTTAAGTTTTTCTAATCTGATTGTGTATTTCAAGTGCATTTCACTTTTTCTTGGTAGAGAAAGTTTTAGCAGTTTTCATTATGTGCAGCTTAGACACCATTTCACACTACTGTTTAAGATCCCAGATACATCTGTTACAGGACAAAACCTGTAAAAATTAGGCGTTATTAATGGAATTTTTACAGTGGATGTAATTTTCTGGGATAAAATTACTTGTGTTTTGTATGAGGTGTGGGCCTTGAATTGATATCTAGCTTGGTTTATTAGAGGGACTTACAAAACATTGGTAGATTCTGGGCTCATCTTGTGTGCTACATTTAGGCCTTATCTGCACATGACTTTTAGACCTGAGCGCACTAAGAAAAGAGTGTTAACTATGATAGTGTGGTTTATGGTACTGTGACAGAAGTGTTACAGTACTTGAGTTCAAAGTCATAAATTGTATGCATGCATGTGTGCTTGGATTGAAGTTCTCCTTTGGCTATAATTATTCTTCACAAAGCAATCTATGCTATTTTGAGCAATAGACCCACATTAAATCATGACTGTTCCATAATACCCTCAAATGGATAATAATTGTTACAAGTGGAGCTAGCAGAATTTCTAGTGATAAAATTGGCTAGTAATGGTCAATGTTGAGAAAGGACTAATATTTAAGTATACACAGATTTTTGTCTATATTCTAATGGTAGGAACAAAAATATTTTGTAACAGCTACAGAAAGCAGGTATAGTGTCTAAAAATTTTCTTTTTCCCAGAATATTACCTGCAAGCCATGGATATACATGGTTAGGTTAGAAATATTTTTTTACAGTATTGAACTGCTGTATTTAGTTAGTCTTTTTAAAACATAATCTCAAACTCAGCCCAGCTGTCTATCTAACCAAGGTAATCTGTTTATCCAGTTGTAAAAGTAATGTTATTATAGTTACCTTGTAAAACGTTAAATAAAATGTAACAAAATAATTCTGTCTCTTTTGATCAAATCTAGGCATTGTATCAGTTTTAGGTGGAGCTAACATTGATTAGGATGAGCAGTTGAATCCTCTTTGGGAAATTTTTAACAATTTAACCTGCCTTTTTCAAGAGGGCAGGCATGATTGCTAGAAGTATCTGCCAATATTAAAATATATTCAGAATACTACTCAGATTTTTAGAGCCTAGTAAAGTATGCTTCAAGATACTCTGTTCCACATATGTGGATGGCTAAGCCTTATGAAATTATGTAACCTTGTTTGAAGGTGAGTGTGATTTTTTTAGGTATTTGGTAAGAGAGCTTGAGTGTATGCAGGACCCTTAAGTATGCCAGGGAGGGTATAACCATAGGAATATTGCTGTTCATATCTAAACATCCATTCTTTTGGAAAGAAAGTAAGTAAATGAAAACCTGTAAGATGTTCTATCTCCTTGCAGCCTACAAATGTTATTAAAAAAAATACAAAAACCACAGAGAACTTTATTTTGTAAAACTAGATCCTGTAATTCAGTATAGATCCTTTACCTGAACATAGTAACTTGATATTAAAACTGATAAAAAATATTATTAATAAATCTTTCAATATGTGCAGTGGTCCGATGTTAAAATTAATTATTAATTAAAAAACCCACCCTTTTTTATGTGATTTCAGACAGTATACTGATTTCTTAGCTCAAGGTTGCTCTAAAAGCCTCAGCACCACAAAGCAAACAAACCAAAACCAAGCAAAAGATAAGGAGATGAAAATTAAATTCTCTACCAAATAGAAACAAAAAACCATGTCCCGATTTCATATCTTGAAAATTATTCAAGAAGTGAGTTTGTCAGCTGTGGTGTATATTAAGTCTCAGAAGAGGCTATCTGGACATTTACCACATGGAGCTGGCAGCAATAGAAGAGCAGGTTCATGGGAAATAAAGTATAACTTAGAATCATTACACAGGAAACCTGAAGTTGTTGCATCCCAACTAGAAGGAACTGCAGTGGGAGGGCCAGGAGACCTCCTTAGATGGATAAGGAGCTACCAAGGAAAATTGGAAGGAAAAAGGAGACTTATAAAAGGTGGAAGCAAGGAGAGGTGGCCTGGGAAGAATACAGGGATGTTGTCCAGGAAGCTAGGGACCAAGTTAGGAAAGCTAAGGCCCAGTTAAAATAAAGCTTGGCTAGGGATGTTAAAGATAATAGGAAGGGATTCTACAGGTACGTAGCGAATAAAAGACAGACCAGGGACAACGTAGGCCCCCTCCAGAAGGAGAACTGGCTATGCAGGATTTGGAGAAGGCTGAGGTTCTTAATCACTTCTTTGCCTCAGTCTTCAGTGGCAAATGCCCTGACCGCGCCACCCAAGTCTTGGAAGGCAGACGCAGGGACTGTGAGAATGAAGACCTTAGTCCCACTGTAGGAGAGGATCTGGTTCAGGACCATCATAAGAACCTGAAAGTGCACAAGTCCATGGGACCTGATGAAATCCATCTGCTGGTGAATGAAGTTGCTAAGCCACTGGCCATCATTTGAAAAATCATGGTAGTCAGGTGAAGTTCCTGATGACTGGAAAGAGGGAAATATAACCCCCATTTTCAAGAAAGGGAAAGAGGATGACCTGGAGAATTACAGANTGGTGAATGAAGTTGCTAAGCCACTGGCCATCATTTGAAAAATCATGGTAGTCAGGTGAAGTTCCTGATGACTGGAAAGAGGGAAATATAACCCCCATTTTCAAGAAAGGGAAAGAGGATGACCTGGAGAAT
>NDXB01009008.1:3993-45058 GCA_002631895.1 Agapornis roseicollis
TTTTTTTTTTTTTTATTAGGCAATAATATGTGTGATTTAAATCCAGCACTGGAAGCAGAAGTTCAGGCTTCCACTCTTGACACACCTTAGATCAGGAAGGTTGTGCAAGCAGAAAGGGAGCTGGTATACTATCTAGTGGAAAATGAAACTGGTCCAGAAAAATCAGTACTCCAGGGGTAGGACTGGATTCCAAATTTACCTAGTAGCACAATATCTAAAAATAATAGGAATCCAGGAGGTCTGAGGGGGGAGAATAGGGCTTGCTAGAAAGGAAAGAATCTGGAATGAAAAGCAGGACTTAATCTGGTTCATATTAATTTGTATCAATTTCCATTTAACAGTATAAGAATGAATGTGAAATACTTTCAGTGACTGTCCCATGTAACTTAACACTGAAGGATAAGGAATTGGATATGGTATAGGGCTCAAAGAGATCTGAAAGAGGAAGGATGAAGAGCAAAACCACCTTAGCTCCACTGCCTCTGTTAGCAAAGCAGTATGCTGTGATTTCAGACGTGTGTGTGCTCTGCTGAGGGCACTCACCACTCCCTTGGCTGTCAGTGGGTAAAGTCCAGTTTACATCAGGCTGAGGAACCAGCTTTGCCTTTGGTATTTAAATCTTGATCCTGAGGTTGGCCAACTGTAAAAACAAACCAAGCAGTGACATTTGATTTGGACTCCAATAATAATTTGGCAATATCAACCTTTTCAGAGGTCTCCCAGCTTATACACTTTGCTGTTATTGTAAGAGATGCTTTGGTTTTACTGGAGGAAAAATCCCCAGCTCTTTCACCCCTTCGGTTTGCTAAACCACATGTCAACACCTGCTCCATGTATGTGAGAGTCAACAGCTCTGGAAGAGATTCATACATCTGCTGTGGTGAGCTACCAGGTTCGGAAAACTGGTTCATGTCGTGAGGTTTGGGTGGCCTCTTTGAACACGTTCCCATTCTAGGAGTATTCATCCAAAAAATGTGCCATGAAGTGCTGGGCAGTGCCTGCAAGGAAATGAGCAGTTTTCAGCTTGCGATATATTGGGTGGATCAAAGTCCTGTGGCAGCTTCATGGTCATTGGTGAGTGCAGAACCAGTGAAGTGCTCTGAGCTTTCTTGGTTGCAGCCAGTGATGGAGCTGGAAGGCCACACTACAGTCAAACCAAGGATCTCTGAGTCCTACACTGGCCTGAAAGTAAACCCTGTCCATGTTATTGACCTGTTCTTGTGATTTCTCACATCTCAAAAGTATTACCTTTTGGGTTGCATTATTAACGGGTTCCCAACAGATGGTGCTAATGAGACTATTAAGTAGCCTAACCCAGTATGCAAATAATATTGTGAAAAGGGCTGCTAGGACCTGTCCTTTTCTTCTTTCTGGCTTGTGTTAAAAGGGAACTTTATTAAACATCATTACAAGCAGTTTCCACAGGCTGAGGAATTCGTGAGGTTTTCAAGCCACAACTGAGGAAAACAGAGGGAAGTTTGTTGCTTATCCAAAATCTAATCAGGCTGGCAGCAGAGGGGTCTGGGCACTGGGAATTAATTAATCCAGGTAGACCAATCTTGAGTCCTTGCTACTGGCATTTAACAAAGCCGTGTCCAAAAGCCTGCTCAAAGACTCAAGAAAGTCATCTTTGTTTGTGTGGCTGATTGAATGCTACTCGGTTACCTTCTTTTACACACCGTGGTTTTCTGTAACACACCAAATACAATGTTTAAGTAAGGTTAGTGTTATGTTATACAGTCCAACAAATAAAAGGATGTTTAAAGTTAAGGCTGACATTCCATCCTTAACTTTTTGTACCTTTGTGTTATATCACACCTCAAACATAACATTGATTTAGGGCCCCTGCCCTGGCTCTATCAAGGCATGGGGAGATCAATTACGTTAAATAACATTATTCCGACCTTTGCATTAACTACCCATTCCTTTGTCGGCTTAATAATTTCAACCTGTAGGTAATGTCAGCTGTTAGCTAACTCTTTGTCCTTTTTTTTTTTCCTTTCTTCTTTACATAGGAACATCCCCAAACATTAAAAATGGGATATTTCCATGTACTTTCCATGTACATTTTCTTTTCTAAACTGGCCATTGTGGATCAGCTTTTCCAGACTAGGCACATGCACATAAACATCACACATTACAAATGTGCAAACTTAATTTTTGAATATAACTCTTGAATGAGTTTGTTCATATTATGTTTCTGGGATAATATGTCAGGTACCTGCAGCTGTATCCATACAACCAGCCATTCATTTTTGCTTACATAGGAATGTGTGGCCTTACTCTTTCAGAGCTAGATAGCATCACTGAATAACACTGCACTTGAGTTATTATTATCATTATTGATTTAAGCACATTTATTTTCAAACTCAGAAAGCTCTGATATAGCACTTATGCCCAGTGTAGAGCTAAAGTGTGTTCTGCTTTTCACTGGAGAGGAGAGGGGGAAGGTTTATGTCATTTATTTGGCATCACAAATATCCCTCATTGTCTCCTTTTGCATTTGGTTTTTCTGGTTGAATCTTCCAAAATGGAAAAAGTTAGTTTAGAGCAGAAATAAGTTCACTCATTTACTATAAAATTCCTAATGGTCTAAGAAGAGGTCTACCAGTAAGATCATGTGTCCAATATCTTGTCTCTCTGATAGTGATAATAGGAGATATAATAAAAATGGGGCAAGTGCACATGTAAAAATAGGTTAACATGTCACTAGTTTCTTTTAGGCATTTCTTAAGGCTGTTCCTTTTCCTGAGATGGGCTTGGAGTAGATAGGAACTGTGGAGTGAGATAAAGCATAAGAAAGCCTTTCCCTCTCTCAGTATCTCACAGATGTCTGGCCAGATTTGTGATGGTGGTACCTTCCTGAGGGTAAACACAGGCCTCGCCCTGATGACCTTCATATTTCATAAGATAAAGCAGAGTTAAGTCTTTTTGTTTCTTCTTGTTGGAAGAGATGTTGTGGCTGCTTTTGAAGAGACATAGAATCAGCTACACCTATGACGAATACAAGTCCTGGGGCCTTTAATATAGAAAATTTAATTTGAGAGGTTGGACATTGGATCAAGGAACTATGACAGGAGCTTCACTCAGGCTCTTCTAAGACCTGAAATTTCTGAAGTACTGTAGGATTAGTCCACCAACTGGAGTCTCATCTCTAGTATTGACCTCTGTGGCTGTGAACAAGTCATAAGCTAGCACTGTCTGTGAAAGGGAGAAACTGCATTTACTGGTCTCTACTTACTGGGGAGGTCTTGAAGATTATAGAGATTGCCCTGAAACTTGTTGAGTTGCTGACAGTGGGGGATATGTCCTCCTGGTGAGAGCTGTGGTTAATGCAAATATTTCAGCAGTTAACTGAATTAATTGGTGCATTTCTTTGATACTCAATATATAAATTTTAGATATACTCTCCTCAGCTTCCATTATTTTCTCCCTAAAACTACTAGGATGACTTCAATGACATAGGATCTAAACATAGTTAAGTATCATGGTTTCTCATAGCAGTCTTTGGTGCAGATGACTGTGAATCAGGAAACAAGAACAGTTTCAGTTACATGCACAATCTCTTCTTCTGGTCCTTCTTTTGGTATGTCCATTTGTGAAGGGGGATTGCTTCATCAAAATCAATTACTGATTGAGCCATATCATCTCAGCACAAGCTGAAGACCAGGCATTTCCAGCCCTTATTTTAGATCCCAATTGTATGCTGTGGGAATCCAGTTAAGCTTATAGCATAACATGACTCTTATGAATAGTTCTTGATATGTAAAATAACAAGGAAGATTCATAAATTACTTTGCACATGACAAATCTCATTGGGACTTGACACTGCGCAGGATAAAAGGTGTCAAATGTATTTGGATTTCATCAGTCTGCTTACCACAGACCAACATTTGTTCTGCAAACGTATTGTGCTGCCATATACCGCAGTGTTGAAACAAGGATAAAAATAAGCAACAGAATAAAAGAACACATGATTGCCACTGCTGGAAGGTGACATCTTCCATCCTGGCTGACACACCAGTGATTAAACTCCAGACTTGAAGAGTTGCTGTTGTAGCTTGATCTGGAGTCAAACCCACATAGCTGGGCTGTAACCGTCATGGTCTTAATGTATTGGACATGCCTTGTGACCCCTAATGCACAGACACGCACAGGGCTGGGATTGTCCCCGGATGCCTGTTAGGACTTTCCAGCCCAGAATCATGAATGTTGAAAGATAGCTATTAAGTCCAAAGGATGTAAAATAAGTTTTGCATTAACACAGAGCTTGGTTCTTGGTTTAAACATCACAACTCTGTTTCCCTGAAAGCAACAGTTTGAGAAAATATCATATACAAAATAATAGGACCAAGAGTTTCATGTCTTTAGTTTCTCTTAGGAGACAAGATAGGTATTCTTCTTTCCAGTAGGAACCAAATGTTCTAATACACTTTCTTCTGTGTTTTGATATTTGCATTGACCTTAGGTTGGGTTAGGGTGAGATTATATAGAAATGAATATTACTTAGAGAGGAAAGTTATCTTTTCCAAATCAGTGCAGCTTCCAGTTGTTTTGGGGAGAAAGATTTGGTTTGCAGAAGCCTGAACCAAATCCATCTACATTGAATATGTCCCATAAAGTCCTAAGCTCATTGGTACCATTAACTGGCCCATTCTTCACTATAACAAAGAAACAAGCATCAGAAATTTCATCAGCTTTTGTCTGGCTCTGTGCCACATCAGCCCTTTCCTACCTTGGAGGCAAGACAAGAAAAAGCCACAGGAGGAACAAGGTAATAATCTCTCTGCTGAAAAATAAAATGTGGAGGTGCAAATGCAAGCCAGGTTTCTGGAATCCAGCACAGGGCTTAGCTGTGACTTTCAAACCTGAGACCATCAAGCCAGGAAGAGGAATGAAACTCTTTACAAGAATCTCAACTCAGGACCAAATCTTACTCCAGCTGTGCTCATGCTGCCCATCCAGTGCCCTGTAAATGGGGAATGGGCAGTGGTGAAGAAACCATGTCCCTTTCTCCTGCAGTTCTTATGTGCATGCTTAAAGTGCAACAGTCCAAAAGAAGAAAACAAAATATCTTTCCTAATGAAAGAACAGACAAAAAAAGTGGGAAATTTGGGAAAAGCCAGGTCTGGCAGAGCTGAGTTATAAATGGGAGAGGAGCTGCAGTGGCTGCTGGCAGGGGAAGGAAGGGGCATGGGGAGGGGAAGGGATCAGCACTACAACTTCAGTCCCTTGGGGGATTTCCTCTGTGGATTGCACAGTCATTTGTAAAAATCAACTGTGACTTGTTACACTCGCACTTACTCCTTGTAGCTTGTAGCAGATTTTGAGATGTTTTGTTTGGACTTGCCAGTGGAGGGGCTTCAGTTGACACGAAGGGCTTATCAATAACATTGAACTCCTTTTGACAGCTGTTTCTGCTTCCTGACTCTCCTGTTAGGGGTGGCTGCAGGGAAAGGAAGCTTGAACAGCAGCCAGTACCTTCCATGGATAGCACACTTCAGGCAAATCTAGAATTACCTCCCTCCCAGTTTCAATTCCCCAGCAGTACTGAGGCCCCCTCCACTCAGCACTAACAGAATAAGTCTTCAGTTGATTGCTTTTGGTAAATTCATCATTTTTGCATCCTCATAATTAGCCCAGCAGCTGTTACAAAGCTGGAAATAGGAATGTTTCCTTTTATTGAAGGGATCACTTCTCTAAATGAGTGATGTCCATTTTAACTCTCCCTTGATATGCATAAATACACACGCAGCCAGTGTGACTTTAGGCATGAAAAATCAGTAATGGGTATATGATTCTCAAATCTAGTAGAACTGATAAAAATCGAGGTTGCTGTCAGCTGTGTAAATTGAGAGCTCCAAGTGAATTTGGTGGTTGGTCTGGGAAAAGGGGGTTTTTGTGCTGGTGAGTTGCTCCCTCTCGTGGAAAGCCAGCATTTCAGAGACATTCAGCACAGCATAAAGCGGTGCGGTGCTGCTTCTTGGATGACTCTGCTTGAGGTACAGTGTGAAACCTAGAGACACACACACACTCACAAGCCTGACCCTGCAAGCATGGAAAACATCCCTGCTCTCTGGGTTTTATGCCAGGAAACTTGGCTTGCAAGAAGAAATCTTCAGGAGCGAAAAGGAGTCTGCCCTCCTAGAGTCTCACCGTTACTCTCTTATGTAGCCTCATTAGTTTGGCTATTTCAAAATCCTTTTACAGCACTGATCTGGGGGTCTTGGAAAGGCAGGGACATCTAAACTAAGAAACAGAACTGGCTGTTTTTCCCCCCTTACTTTTGTTTTCTTGGTTGTGTCCTTTGGCTTTCACCAGGACAAAATTAAACCTGCTATGGGGATGACTGATTATTGTTGAATTATTACTATGCTACTAACAGAACAGCTGTTATTACTAGACTTAACTGGACAGCTTTCCTCTTCCCTCTTTTGCTTTAAGGGTTCCCCCTATTTCTGTAGCTTAGATAATCCAAACCCTTATCCATACTCCCAGCTGCAAGAATGAGCCAACTTCCCTGTCATCCCATGGGTATGATTCCCCTCCACCCCCCCAGGATAATCACATGTTCTGGACTAGTATTTTTTTATTGCTTTTATTGAGAGATTTTATTACAAAGGAAAATATGTCCTGTATTTCTTAGGCTGGGAGGATATAGGCTTGGCAGTTAGGAACCACCATAGCAATTTTTAGCACACTGGTGTGGTTTACATGGATTAATCTGCAGTAACTCTTTGGAACACTCTTCAACAGCTCAAAAGCTTCCTCAGTCCAAACAGTTTATAAGCTAAATAACAAAAGTCTTGTAAACATTTATTTAACGAGACATATTTTGAATAACTGACATGTATAGAGTCTTCCTAGAGAGTGTGTTATCACCATCAATTTTCATGGTCTGATATAACAACTATCAGTGTAAGCCGTGGCAGGGAAGATATTGACAGTCTGAGGCCACTGTTAGCACCAGTGTGATAATGGGGCAAAGAGACTGAACCGAGCTGCAAAAGCAGGACTCAAATTGGGTTTGTGTCCACTTGGTAAATCACTGGAAGAAACAGTATGTGGGTTATCTGTTATTAGAGAGTGACTGTAAATAGTAAGTAGTTATGATGTAAGCATATATATAATATGTAAGTAGTTATGCTACTGCAGTGTAATTATGCAGTGCTCATTCCTTTTTAATAACTACCTAGAAGGCAGAGAAAGAAACATGATCTATAGAGCTTCATTTTCTTCTTTGGTGTCCTAAATTCTGAATGGTGTTTTCAAGCCACAGTGATGGGCACTGTCTTACCACCTGTATAGACTAAATTAATCTGTGGAAACAGCAGGTTAATTACTTAAACATATTGTGTATATTTAACCCTATTGTTTCACATTTAATATGTGTATTTTTAGAAGCCAGCTAAAGTTATTTATACTGCAAATGGCTCTCAGTTACGAGTTCATGAACTCTCTGATTAATATGAATTAGTAATGATAACATTGTAAATGTGTAGATGATCTTGAGAGAAAAACCCTGTTTGCTAGACTTAATAATTATTACAGCTTCAAGCCTTTCGTTCAGCTTTTTTCACCAAGAAATGGCATCTCATCCACCAGTATCAAAACCAGCTAGAATTCTGCATATTTCACAACCATTTTTTCCCCCCTATGTGTCTATAGTGATGATAGATGGCACGGACTGACTGTCCTTAAAAGTGAACGTATTTATTTGTCCACGGGATATGGATAGCACATGAAATTGCAGTGGTAGTGTAAACCTCCCCCACACATCACCCTCTGTCAGTGTGGCTCAGCTTTGACAAAAAGGGACACAGCAAGCCATGGGGAAATTGTGTTTAATTCCAAAGTCACACAGAGAGTCAGTGGCAGGCTGACAATGAGGACTTCCAGCCCTTCATCGGCATTCCTCTGCCGTAAACACAGGGCACCAGCCCTGGCTCTAATGATACAGGGGGAGTTACGCTCAGAGCAAGAGATGCTCTGCAAAAAGGCCTCCCTTGCATTCAGCTAAAATGCTGCTAGTGGGATGTGATTAATCTAACTTCAGACTCTAGAATAGCTACTATTAAACCCAGGGGACGGTTTTATTGAAAAAATAAATAAATCTGGTTTTAAGGGGTGGGGGTTGAAAACAAGAAATGTGTGTGGGATATTTTTAGGCCTGATTTCTTTAAAAAAAGGAAGTTCTGCACTGTTGCCACCATGGCATGCAGGAGTCTGGTTTGTAACTAGCCCTGAGCAGCCTGCTTTGCCCGCTCAGGCCAAATGTCCCTTCAACACAAGTTGACAACTGACTGTGCATTTTGATCAGGCACAGTCTCTGTTCCGTAGCCGAGTGGTTTGAATGCTGCTTCTGTCACCTCAGATCAAAAATATTTTGGCATGGGCACCTCTCATATGCCAGTGAGCCCCACAAATCCTGTGGACATTGCAGGGTGGCTACTGGAGCTGTGCAGATGTTGGCTGGTTACAGTTCTGCTAAACTACCTCAGATGAGAAACTTATGAGGAAAGCATTTGCCTGGATTAGCCTTCAAGTAACCTCTAGCAATATAATAGTAACACAGGATACTGTGATTTGCCACTTTCTAGAATCCCAGTCCTGGATGTAAAGCAAGTTATTATTTTGAGACTAAAAACCGTGTGTTTTTACTGATGCATATAATATTATATTGATCAAGCTGGCAAAAGATGTGTATACCAAGATTTGATTTACCAGAGACAGCTTTTCCCAGCAAGATACAGGTGTTAGGAAAGTCAGCTTATTTCTCTTAAAGCTGTCATCAATATGACAATACAATTTCTCTGTTTCTGGTGTGATCGATACAATTGTTTCTGATTCCAGTGTTGTCATAAATCCCCTTATAATCACAGTCTGTGGCTTTGAATAAAGTTTGGTGGTGTTGTACTTCCAGAGCAGCTGAGTTGTCATCAGACCCTTGTTTTCCTTTTTTCTTAAAGGTCTCTGATTGCCAATTGATTCAGAGAAAACTCCAGGAACAAACTTGCCAACAAAGTTTTCAAGCTGACAAGCAGGTATTCTTTATTGCGGCGCCGGGAGACACGGGGGACAGCTCCTCCTAATGTGTGTCCCCCTATTGCTACATAAGCCATTCTTATATAGTCCCTGGATATACATACATATTTATGAGGCTACATATGGATTACATCATTTTCTAGAAAGCTCCCCGCATGCGTACAGAATTGTGGTAGTGGTCTCTGAGGGTTCTTTACTTCTTCCAACCATCTTCATCACTCCTGGCAGCCTTTGAAGCATGCGCAGTAGATGTTTATGCCTGTCTAATTGGTTCGTTAGCACCAGAGACATAATAATCCTCCTATCCTACTTATTGATTAGTTTAACTGTAGCCCATCCTGGACACCTGCCATTCCCAGATACTCCTTATCCCTGTGTCCTGTTTTTCTATCCTGTTTTCTCACACTTATTTTTGTACTAAGGTCATAAGGACCTAAAACGATGCCAACTGCAATGGTTTATCTTATACAAGGATTCTTGTTATGTTCTCTAACTGCTCTCTATTTTTTTTCTATGTATCATGAACCTCAGTAATTTTCCATTGCTACAGTTACAAAGCCATAAAACTTAACATTACTTAAAACTAATTCTAAAGGTTTTTATATTCCATTTTATGATTCTGTGCTCCCCTTGCTTCACTTTGTTACTGAAAGCTTGTATCTATACATATTTCTAGTGGCATTCTCACTTATGTGAGTATAAGAAGCTGCCAATAGGTATTTAAGTTCTGCAGAAGTGTGATTTCATCATTCAGACTCATGCTATGCCGTATCCTCACACACATATGATTACGTTGCATAATACAGTTTTCTTGTACCTTACTTGGGGTGAGAAAGTTTAGTGCATAGGATGTGGAGTAGGATTCCTAAAATTGCTCCACAACTGACTCACCAGTGTTGTGACCCTGGGCAAAACCCTGTCTCTCTGGCTCTGACCTTCTTCTCACATAAGTTTTATGTCCTTCAGAGAAGCCTTGTCAAGGTAATTTATGTTTTAAGGCACACTGAAATCCTTGGCTAGAATATACTATTATAGTACATACACACAGTAAAGGACATGGCTGTCCCAGAGTATGACTCTGGTTAGTCACTGTATTTAGCAAGTTCTTCATGCTATCCTGTGAGAGCACACTATCTGAGCGCATCTCTGAAGAAATCTCTTTAACGCTGGTATTTACACAGAGGTTGCACCTACATGACTAGTCATAGCATTAAATGTGAGGCTTTTAAAACTAATCCTTCAGGTCCCTACTGTCTCAATTGTGGCTGGACTTTGTGAGCTTTAAGCTTTCAGTGTTCCTTTGCCTTGGTTTCCCACATCTTCAGTCAGCTTCAAGGGCAATTTCCCCAAAGGCTCAGTATGATTGTGTAGGAAAAGTATCCTAAAGGATTTGTGTTTACAAGCTGTAATTTCATACTGGAGTTCTATTTACTGCCCAGATCCGCTGATTTCTGGAAAATGACAATATATAAAGTTAAGAAAATTTGGGGAGGTATAGGTCACATTTAAAGCTCCAGATTTCACCTCTCTGCACACACACAACCCCCAGAAAACTTCACTATCATGGTCTTAGATGTGTCCCTCAAAGTTTCTGAACTCAGTCAGTCCTTTATCAAATCTTGGGCTTCTTTAAGAAAGGCATAGAAACGTTATCAGCCTTTGAGAACATTCAAGGACACCTTGGTGGAACAGAACTTTTAGTGTCTTTGGGTGCAGTAGGGTTTGCTTGGTGTGCAGTTAGGTAGGTGAACCTGTGAAGTTTGGTGTTGGTTACTGTCTTGTGTGTTTTTGGAAAGTGTGCCAGGTACAGATGCAGATAGCCCAAGGACTGAGGAGGTAGAAGGTGCACACTAAGTGGTTGGTCTCTGGCTTGCAATATCCCTCTTCTCCTTCCTACCACCTCCACACTTCTACTCTGAGACTCATGCAGAGAGTATGAATAATGAGGCAAAGTGGGAATACTCTTTGAAACGAGCACTTGTGCAAGCCACTCAGTCCTATTAGACTAAAATGGGGTGGTTTAGGTATGGTTGAGTATAGTGTAGACTCACAAATGTTAGAAAGGCAATGCGGGAAACAGTGTAAGTGCTTGAGGGTTATAAATCTTTCCCAGAAGCTCTCCATTATATGAAGGTATTCCTGGAGTATCCTGAAATTAATCTACGAATACACAGCATGAGTAAGGATGTGCTCTCCTACTGGGATGGCCATAAGAGCCAACCTCATGAAGGATAGATCTGGTGGGAAAAGGCTAGCATGTCCTCCTCCAGCCATATGAGCTGGTGGTAGATCTATTCACTCTCATAATGGGATCAAGGCAGGTGAAATGGAATTAAAGAGCCTCCCAGGAAAGATGATTGACAACCCTGCCTGCCACAACAACAAATCACAGCTGAAATTATCATTGGAAAAGGAAAGGAAAAGAAACAAACATACAGATTTGAAGCATCCCAGGAATCTAAACAGAGGCTGCCTCACCATACAGACTCATTCCATTTTAGTGTGCTATTTCCCAAGTTGTTGCGTGAATGATCCCAATGTCTTTGCCTTTACAACCTTGCCTGATAGGCCATTCCACACATTTATTATCCTCGATGTGAAAAAGTGCTTCCTAACGTCTGTTCTAAATCTGTTTTAATTTCCATTTATGCTCCATTGTCCTATAATCTGTTTGGAACTGAAAATAGAACCAAGGTATGATCTTCTTACAACCCCTGGCAATAAATTTTATTAGTATTTTTTTCCAAATTTCACAACCTTGCAGTAAATAAGAAAGCTTTATGGGGAAAAATAACCTCTATCCTCCTCCACTCTCCTCCCCATCCACAAACCCCATGACCTTTATAAACTTTGACCAATATCATTGCTTTCCTTCACTGCCCCCCTTTTTACTTAATATTGCATTGGTTACAGGAGTAAACCAATTATATGTGTATTAAAAATGGAAGCAGTTTGTGTGCTGGCAATGTATATCTTTTACCAATGGCTGATGGAAAAAAAATCCTTCCAGCTGCTCTGTAAAGCTCTCTCTATGCAGCTTGAAACATCTGGTTTGTTTTCTGTGCAGTCTTTTACACAGGGCATTTGCAATTCTTTATTCAAATTGGATTTTTAGTTCACTTTCCATTGGAAAGGTTGATATGTTTGTCATTAATAACCAGGGTAAAAGTAATATGTATGTAATTAGAATTCAGTCATCAGAACCAAGGTGGCAGGGTCCCCTAAAAGACATTTTCATTCACTTCAATCTGCAATCAGAGGATGAAGTTTCCTCAATGAGTTAACACGGTTTGGTCCTGGTGGACTGTAACATTGCTTCAGCAAGGCGTATTTATTTGCATGATTGGCAATTAGAATTTATTGATTTCAAAAAAGGAAATCCTTCCCTGGGTACTAGTGTTTCACTCCCTTGGCTGACATTGGACAGGAAAAGCTGTCAAGATATGGATACCACATCTGGGTTGGAGGAGGAGAACATAATTATTTCTATTTCTCAACAGTAATTTCTCAGGATCAAGGGCACTGATGGACTCTGGAGAGAGTTCATGCCAATATTCCTGGCAGGAAATGAGATGGCTGATGACTATAATAACGAGACCTTTTTGATAATCTCAGTGGAGGATGCAATGTAGGCTCACACCCAAACTAGACTCTGCTAGATACGGGCACTTGATCAGGCTGGTCTTACTCATGTTTAGGCTTCAGCTGGAACTTGAGATGTATCAGAAATCAGCCTAAAAGTGGATCCTAGATTAGTCCTTAGAGTGCAATTTCATTACCATAGGCAGCTTTGAAGAGGTTTTGTCTTGTTCATCTACATCCAAAAGCAGAGGCAGAAAAATTACTCCCCTCACATAATAGTAAGGACCAGATAAGTACCTTCCACAGGAACTCCAAAGATGGGCAGCTTAGAAATTATAGAATTAATAAAAAAAATATACAGTAGTTATAAATAAAGAGTAAAATGAAAAGACTGAAGGAGCAAGAAGGGGCATCTTTCTAAATCTTCATTTCCCCTTTTCCCCCTTTTACATTAGATCTGGTACATTTCAGACAATAGCCGTTTTGTATTGCTATTGAGGAGAATAGATGCAGACCCTTGTCTCATGCTTACAAGGCAAATGACAGTATATAGACCACAAAGAGTTGAAATATTTTTCATTCTTCACCCTCAGCTTGACCAAGAGACTGAAAGGACTTACAGCTCTGCCCTTTTTACCCATGCCCCCCATTTTGTCTCATCTATTGTTGCTAAATATGCAGTTGAAATTAATAGCACTGCTTCACCTGCCACATGTCAAACTTAATTTTACTTTAAATCAGTCTTAATTATTCTAGTGAAGTTTATAGTTTTAATGGAAAGACATTGCTTGCTTAAACTATAACATTTATTGCAAAGGGCCAAGAGAGATTTAAAGTCACATTGCCTTTCCAAAGTGGACAGTTTTTACTAGATGATATCACACTTCATGCCTTCTAAGAAGGTGAACTTTCTGAACCCAGCTATTCAAGACAAGACCAATGGCTAAAACTAAAAAGAGGGAAAAAATCCCACACAAACTGATTATAGAGACAAAGTCCAATGCCTAGTGTTGATTTCTCCATTTTCACCAGGGTACTTGAGCTCCAATGTGTTACAGACTAATCCTTGCCATGAGCCATTTTTGGGGAATGAAGAGAGAAGCAGGGAAATTCCAGGAATGTGGCTCCCATTTGATAGGCTGACAAACCAGGTCAATGGCTAATACTGATCAGTATGAAATGCTTTGGCTCCGAGGAAGATTTAATGGTGCTCACTGCACTGTAGCTGCCTTCATCTCCTACTGGTGCCTCTCATTTACTTGCAGGTGGAACATAAAACTAAGGGCTATTAAAGAGCCCACACTTTTTCCAGGAAGGAGGGTGTTAGGTCTACATGAGATCTTGGCACTAATCCAGAGCCTGTAATCACACCTTGCCAACTGTACCGAAAATTTCCCCTATGAGCTCCTTTGGCAACACCCCATTTTACAGAGCTAAGTCTGTGCAGCCTTTCAGTCCAGCTGCATTTCAGTCTTAGGAAAATAACCCCCTGGGCACAATTTATTAAGCACTCTGGGACATCTCTGGCAGGTTTGTTTAGTGGTTAGAACATAAGAAAGAGCATCAGGATTCAATATCTGGTTATTTGATGATTATAAGTAAGAGTTTACCTGCCTGTGAAATAAGAAAAGCAATATTGCTAAAAATACAGAGAGTACATAGCCATCATTTATTATTGGCATAAATGATGCCTAAATTCACTCCAACTCCCTACAAGTCAGCTATCCAAAAGATAGGCATCAGCTGAAGGTTTATACATACATTGTTTCTTCTTTTTTGTTTTTCTTTCTTCTTTCTGTGGGCTTCCACTCAGAAAACAGATGGTCTCTCCTCACTGACATTTTCTTACAGTTTTTAAATGCTGCTGCAGTAGGGGAGAGATGAAATGTTCAATCTAGAGCTGTTCAGTCTCAGTCTAGGCTCATAATTGACAGTAGCTAAGTGAAGTTTAATAAGGGCAGCCCACCAACTTTTCTGTTTCTTTCCCAGTGTGTCCACAGCAAGGCCATAACGAACGTGCCTCTCGTGAAGCTTCCCCTGACCGTGACTCCCTGGAATATTTAGTATTTACCTTTTGTGATAATTAAAGGAAGGGAAACAAAGGCTAAAGGAAGGCAGAGTGACATCTAATATTCCTTAATATTCTCTTACTGCTTTAAGTGATGGCTTTTGCCAAAGAAGGGCCTCCCTTCTCCTATCATCAGCCAGGTCCTGACCCTGGGGCCAGAGATCCTGGCTGTAACTTGACCTGGGACCAGGTGTGTGCCTGCAGGTCACAAGGCTGACTAAAAAATACCAGCCCATGTGGTGCAAACAAGCCGTTCCTAAGCACGTTATTGCCTTTAACTCCTTCCAGCCCTCCCTATTCACGCACAAGCATGGGAGTGCTACCGCCATGCATGCCTGCCCTGTGCTGAGATTTGCTTGTGATCATGCACAAGTAGCCAAGCAGATGCCAACACTATGCCTCTGCAAACATGCCACATGCAGGGATAACCATGCATGTTCTCAAGTGTGAGCATATACAAACTAGGCCTTTCATTTGGGCAAGTTTATTGTCTCTACTTGAAAGAGTTTGTGACCTGCATAGCCATTTCCTTCCTTTCTTTGCTTTCACAAAGCTGTTGCTAAATCACCAGGATTTTACAGGGAATGATCATGGAATGGGTGAGCTGCTCTAGGTTTTTGCAGCAGGTCAGGCTCTGGAGACTTTCAAAGCTGCCTCAGTTGTGCCTCAAGAGGAAATTCAGCATTAAAGCCTTCAACCAATCCAGTAACTAAGGGAGCTAGACTATTAGGTACACAGTGCAAGTGGCCCTATGGAAATTCCCAAATCCCCCTTGCAAAAAGGCAAGGTTGTAAGCCTGGCCTAAAATGCGTGTGCACACACAGTTAAGCTATAATCTAAGCATTTGGCTGCCCTTAATTCTTTATTATTTTGAGTATGGTCTACTCATAGGTACTCCTTTTCGTAGCAAAAACCCCACAATATGTGCAATATATTCTTTTTATTTGCCTGGTGCTTTTTAGTTCTCTTTTTTTCCCCCAGCCTTCAGCATGTCCCCAGGTCATACCTGCAAGCCTTTGTCCTCAGTTGAAATGTCTGGAGACTCTTATGGGGGGTTCCTGTCATCACATGCATCCCGGTGCATGGGCTTTTAGGCAGACTCTTCGAACTATGAATTAAAAAGCGCAGGAACTGACAGCTCTGTGAACTACCTGTGAAAAATCATACCTGGGTTTATGAAGCTATTATGTCTTCAAGGACATTTGGCAGCAATTCTTGAGGAGACAGTGTTACAGGGGGAAAAAAAGGCTTTATCAACATCAGTATCTCCTCTGTAGTCCTGGTAGAAAATGAATAGCACTAAGTAATAAGTAGTCTGCATTGTTACAAGCATAGAGAGTGATCCAAAATCTATTAAATAGGAAAATTTCCAGTGATATCAGTGATCTGTGGTTGGGGTCTTCAGACAGAAAATCTCACTGGTATCCCATCTGCATTGTAACAGTCTCATAACAATTTGTGCAGTAAAATCATTACCAAAAGCCATTAATAATATGAATACATGAGCACTTCAGCTCTTCTCTCTTAGAGCCATGCAGCTTTAAAGAAATCAAAGCTTTCCCTTTTCTTTTACTGATCATAGAAGTAAAAATGTAGCCAACACTAAATGCTTTCTCCCTTCCCCCTTTCCATTTTTGCTTGCTGCTGAAAAATAAAAATAAAAAATAGCCAAATCCGTTTTAATGACACTTTATATAAACCATTTTTCCAGACTGAGATTATGGACATCACTATGTTCCACCCCATCACAAACTTTTACGGCTGACTTATAAAGTCCCAGAGAAGGAGATGTATAAAATTCATGCAGACCATGGATACCAGAGAACATATCTGGGAGCTTAGGCAGGGGTTTCTTGGAGACACCTAATATGAAATTGAGTTGTTACCTTCTAGAATTGAGATATCAAAAGGCAGCAGATACCTGGGTGCTCAGGTAAAACCCATCCCAAAATTCATTTTAAACATATTGAATTTGGTGCTGTGGGTTTATAGCCACATTTCTTCACCAGCACAACCAACAAAACAGACTTAACCACAAAGATGCTTGCTAGTCATGGAGACAGAAGACAAAAAGTCAGCTTTACCTCCCAACTGCCTTGTAAGACTTGCCCTCAAATTAAAACTATCATCCATACACTATGTTTAGAGTATACAAAACTAGTTGTCTCTTCATGACTGCAAGCACCATTCTGCAAACTCAGACCAGACTGACTGGTCTGATGCTTCTGATGCTGTAGATCCTAGCAAATGAACAGAACCCCCCAGCAAAAATCCATTGAAGTGTTAAAATTAGCACTCCTCATGCATCCTAACTTAGAATCCTAGAATAGTTAGGGTTGGAAAGGACCTTAAGGTCATCCAGTTCCAACCCCCCTGCCATAAGCAGGGACACCTCACACTAAACCAGGCCACATAAGGCTTTATCCAACCTGGCCTTGAACACTGCCAGGAATGGAGCGTTCACAACTTCCTTGGGCAACCCATTCCAGTGCTTCACCACCCTAGCAGGAAAGAATTTCTTCCTTAGGTCCAATCTAAACCTCCCCTGTTTAAGTTTGAACCCATTACCCCTTGTCCTGTCACTACAGTCCCTAATGAAGAGTCCCTCCCCAGCATCCCTATAGACCCTCTTCAGATACTGGAAGGTTGCTATCTTGTATGATTTAAATCAGTACAAGACCCTCATGCATTGGAAACACTGTATTATCCTTTTCATCCCATTTATCTTGCAAAGTGAATTTATTAATCCTCTCTATACCAGGAAAGTTTTCTATTTTTCACATGCCTTTTTTTTTACCACTATTGATTTCTTTTAGGAGCATTAGGGATGATGCATTAGAAATGTCAGAAAACCAAAAGCTTTCATCTACTAGTCAGAACATCAGATAAACTCAGTTTCCAAGTTTGGAGGGAAGATGATTGACTGGGAAACGATTTAATAATAACTTCTCCATGTGGAATTCTCCTTTAAAATGTATCATGTTCTGTGCATGTCTACAGGTGTGTGAGCACATAAAAATAATAGACCTGGCAGAAAACTCCTCTGCTTTGGCAGTTTTCAATCTTTCTGGGTTTGTTTCCCAATATGAAACAATCACTTTCACTGAAAACACTAACAACAATGAATTTGTTTACATGTCAATGAGGGAAAAATCCTTCATTTGTTTTCACTGCTCTCCTGCATTACTCTTTTGTTACTATGGATATTAACTTTGCCATTTGACATAGAGCCAGTTAGTCTGTAACATCACACCAAGACGGGCACTGTCTATCCCATAAACCTTGTCAGCAGTAGTCATGGAGTCCTTGTTCCTAGTCATGTGTGCTCACATGGTGATGTTCCAGTACTGTTTGTGAATGCAAATAAAGAATTATTTTACACAGCTCTTGTTAATTAATACTGAGCTTGCAGAGAGAGAGGGGAACTTCTGTCTTAAGCTGAGGCTCACCTGCATGCCTTTGGGTTGGAAAGCAGAAGGCATGCATGGCACTGGCTATTTAGAGGTGCTCCATTAAGGGGAAAAGAGTGGCTGGAGTGATCCTTGGTCAAGCTGTGCTTGAACTTCTCTTGGGGAAGATCATTCATACAGAGCAGCACTGATGTATATATAGAAGGTGGGAGATGACAGCTAATAATACAGCAGTCTAATGAATGAGAAGCTCCTTGGCAGGACATATTCCTAGCTCTTCTGGAGGTACTGGGTTGGGATTGTGAAATTGGCAGTCTGACGACTGTCTTTTTTGTGCACTGTCACGCATGGTGTTTCCAATCAGCCTCCAAGCGCCAAGAACCTCTGACAGCAGCCAACCTCTCCGCCCTCCTGCTCAGCTCAGTAACTGCAGGCTCCCTCTTGGCAGGCATCTTCTGCACCTAAAATAATAAATAAATGAAAATAAAACCACTCCGTAAGTGTGTGCATGTCTCCCCCCATACGAGAAAACAGAGTGGGGGAAAATGGTGCAGGTGGAGTAGGAAGAAAAGCAAAGAGAAATCTGCTCAGACAGAGAGACAAAACAAGCAACTGCTTAAGGGATTTGGCAGCAAATGATAATGCCCCTTCCCCCTCCCCGTTTGGAGCCTGGTTCAGCATGTACTGGTGGTGGATCACAGTACCAGCCACACTGAGATACAGGCAGACACTTCTGTCTCACCAGCTGCTCTGACAATCCATTTTCATACAGTAACGGGAGGAGAAGCAAATCTGCAAGATGGAGCTCCTGGTCACCGTGTGAAAGCTTCTCTCTGCACCGCCCCATGCTTCAGGTGTCAGGGCTGTCAAAGAAGTTTGACAAGAGCGGAGAAAAGCTTTCCTTAAAACATAGAGCTGCTATAGTCAGGATGGTTTTGATGGGTACCCACATCCAGGCTTGTAAGTTGTACATGATGGGATTTTGGATATTCCTATGGAAAACCTAAAGGGCTGCGCTGTGACTGACGACTGAGATAGGTTCTTCCCACTGGGCAGTTAATGAAACAATCTCTCTATCTTTGCTTAAGAAAACACCACCTTAAGAAAATGAGCTCTGGATACTATAGGCATTAATAATGTGTTGTAACATTTTTTTCCAAAGGGTGAGGGTGTTAACCCTTGTAGCCAGCCCAGGCTAAGTTAAAATTTGCATAGCTAAGTTCCGTCAACTTGTCTGCCTACATACATAATAAACTATTGCATGATACAATGCATTTTTAGGCAGTTGCAGTGATTCATCCAGCAAAGATATATTTCAATGGGGGGGCGGGGGGGGGAATAAAAGTGATTCTTTACATTTTGTTTGTACAAGCACCAAAGCTTGTGAAGCACTTTGGAGTCCATCTGGCTGAAATGTGCTATATATAAACGTTAAGATTGTTATCACCAAAAACACATTCAGTATGGTGTTTCTCTCACATATTTTTTGTTAATTTCAGTGAACTGGTTCTTTTTAATGAATAATTTCCATTGGAAAGCTTTGTTTTGCCTGTAACATACAGCTTTTTTGGTTTCAATTCCTTGTCTGGTTTTCATTAGCTTTGCAATGAATTAGCCAAGAGGGCTTTTCCTCTCAGTTAGGTTGGGAAAGTACCACCAGCATGTGTCAGATTTTTGCGGGAAAGTGCCTTTTTCCCTGTTATTATTTCAGTTATCTGTGTTGCTTTTATTCCACTACAAATTCTTGCAATCCTAATAACAAGTTTGTGCTCCTATATGTGCACAAGTGCATGCTTGTTTGCCTACATATCACTTACATGCTCATCACCATGTGTTTCTTATCCTTCCAAATGCATTGCTTTATGTGTTGCAGTTATATAGATGTCTTCATGTTTGGAGCCATTGGAAAGCAAGCAGTCATAAAGAAATGGCTTTTCAGCTTGTATTGCTAGGTAATGACTTGATTCCTAAATCCTAAGTAATCTTTTTGGAGGGCCAGTCAAGTTTTATACCCCAGCTCAAGCAGTCATCAGACACTTTCCCATATAATATCAGCTTTTTTTGAGGTCAGTTTTACCAGTGCTTCATCTATGCAGGGGGAACATGTTCAGGTTGAATTTTTAATCTGCAACAGGCCTGGACTCTCTTTTCAGTCAGAACAGTGTTAATGAGTGCTGCATAATACTCTATGGTCATACCAGTGTATTCAGGAAAGTGATTTGATGGCTCCAGGATGAGCTCCACAATGATTCACCAAACCTCACTGCAGAAACCACACAAGAGAGGTTTTCTACTTGCAGAATTAGAACCTATGCTAAGCATAAAACACCTATCTCATCACAGACCAGCAAAGCCATGCAAAGAGTTGAACAGTTGCTTATCACTGTGTTCGCCAGAAACCTACATGTTTAAATGACTCCTGACTTAGAGAGAAATTATTTAAATCAAAAGACATGGTAAAGAAATTTAAAAAATGCATATAAATAATATTACATAATGGGTTGCACCACATTTTACTTGCATATGAAATGTTCTTATAAACCCCTTTATGACCTTCCCACTTGTGACTTCTGGGCCTTGTTATTGCTAACTGAGTGGGGAATAGATCTTACTCTATCCCAGATGCAGCTCCTTATGAATTCCTTCTTTCATACACCAAATAGTTTATGTATTGTGTATTATATGTGTACTTTTTCTCCTACTAGATTTTGCGGTAGGCAGAAATCATACACAATATAATGGAGTTACATCACTGCTTCAAGCACCTTCCTTTGGACATCATTATCTTCCAAATACAGATTCAGCCCTCCCAGAGATGGCAAGTTATCAGACTTGGGCAGAAATCTTGTGTAGAAAAGCATTGCTGTTGTAGAGCTGGAGCTAGACCCTGGCTAGGATACTGGCTGTGTTCTTGCTTCAAACGTTCCTACAGCTCTTAAATGTCCAGTGTCATAAAACCCAACATGAATTACTGCCTTCCAGCCATCTTAGTATTTTCATCTGCAAACTTTTATTACATTGTTCAGCACTGACGTGAAATACTGGGGAGATTGCCCAGCTGCACAATGTACCCTCTTGTTCCCATCTGCACCAAAGCTGCCAGCTGATCATACACTGACAGAGAGCGCTAGGCGTTTTGTGGCATCAAAACCACAGGCGTGCCAAGTTGCACAGGTGGTGGATTGGTATGGCAGTGGTGACGGACAGGTATTTCCAGTAGGCTGACAGAGGCATGCATACCTGGATTTACCTCTACATTTATGTTCTCAAGGACCTTGAGGCAAAGTGCACTGGGAGTACTACCATAATGTATAGTATGGAGATCTACACTGGTATTTAATAACAGTAAAAGGAAATACTGAGCTTATTTTCTTATTTTCTAATACCTGATGCCTTCAAGATGAGGTTTCAAGGCAAGGGCATTGCTACAAAGCAAGACCTAGACGTTAACTTGAAGACAGTTTTCTGTTGCTTATGTAGAAAATACAGCAATAAAGAACTGAACAGAAGGAAAAATATCTAGAACAAATTACAACTGAGCAATAAAATAAGAAAGTTGATCTGTCCTGATTCCCAAGCTTTTAACTTCATTTTTTAACCTATCTGAGCCCATTGACTTGACGTGTCATTTTTCCTCCATCTCAGCCATCTAGCTCTTGATATTGTGTGATGTGTGGCCCTCAGCTGAAGGATGAATGGAATCTGGACCTATGAATAAGTGTTAAATTTAGCTAAAGCAAATGTACAGGGTTCTCTCCAATTCTATTCTGAAACTCTTTTGCAGGATGTGTTTTAATTACTATTCTGATAGGAAGCTGTAAGTGGTTATTTGACTAAATGAGATATCTAAATCCCATCAAATTAAGGACTTGATTTCCATTTTGATGTCAAGGTATTGAAGTACTAAATCAGACTCATAGAATCATAGAATGTTTTGGGTTGGACAGGAGCATAAAGCTCATTATTTCCAATCTCCTGTCACAGGCAAGGACACCTTCTACTAGACCAGGTTGCTCCAAGCCAGGTTGCTTGAACACTGACAGGGGCAGACACAGCATCTTTGGGCACCTTGTGCCAGTGTCACACAACCCCCACAATAAAGAATTTCTTCCTAATATCTAATCTAAATCGACTTTCTTTCATCTTAAAGCAATTCCCCCTTATCCTACTCCTACCATGTCCTTGTAAAAAGTCTTCTGCAATGCAATCAAAATGCTTGCTTTGACATCAGTGGCAACAGGGTTTGGTTCATGTGTGCTATTTTATTCAGGCAGTGAAAATGGGAAAAAAGAGTGATATTTCAGCCAAAATTTATAATATGTTTTTCAGTCTTTCACAGTGTTTCTGATGTTCATCCACATTTTCTGACTCCCTTTTCAGTGTTTCAGTGAGAAAGGGATTAATGGATGAAATCTATTTTGCTCTATGTGGTAGTCCATTTGGGCAACCATTTGTATATTTGAATGTTAGTAAATGATGGAAAGTTCAGTATCCATGGGAAGGTCATTTGAAAGTCTCAGAAAACAATTTTATATGCAAGAAACAAAAACATGATCCATTTCCCATTTCAATGAGCATCTTTTCACTACCACAATGACCCACAAGTTTGGGGTTTGTAAAGCTTATTCTCTGTCATACAAAGGCCATTTTCAGTGCAGTCTAAGGACTACAGGAAGGGTTAACCTCTCGGCTGCCCTCCCACGCTGTGTTTTGATCAGTGCCCCAAGCTACAGGACAGATATCTCTTTGTTTTTCGTCTTTAATATCTGATTCCCAATTCACTTGTGTAGATGATGAGACCCTACAAAACTCCCTTTGTCTGAAGTAAGAGATGCAGTACTTACTCCACAACTGATTTTTAATACTTGACTTTTTCTTCCTACTTTAGAAAGCACCTGCTTGAGTAGCTTGATGACTAAAGAGCCTTTCAACCTCCCTGCCACCATTTTTAGATTTGGTCTACTTCATAAGAGACTGAGCACCATTGTGGCTGCTGCTAAGTTGCATGAGTGAAAAGAAATTGATGATGTTGATGCAATTGTTAGTGGATGAGTGGATGTCAGGGACCCCTGCAATAACTGCACAACTATTTGGAAGTCTGAAACATGAGACTGAGACCATGCAGCCTTACCCACAGGCAGATGAAGGTTGGACATTCATTCTTATCACTAATAAGCCCTGTATTCTATCCTGGAAGAACACAAAGATAGATTATCTTGTCCTTATGTTTGGGGTTTTTTGTGAGTTTTTCTTTCCTTGACAGAGATACTGCCCAAGGGTAAAGGTGGCACAGAGAAAGGCTGAATAGGCTGAAGACAAGTTTGCATCAGCCTTGCAAAGGCTGATGGTGAGGACACTTTCACTTAAAGCCATACCAAACTCAGCAAAGATAAGTATGGAACATCAAATCAATATGGATGGTTGGGCATCTGCAGAGACTGAGATTTTTCCTTATCTGTGACTGCATTAAATCTTGGACATACCCGAGATGTTACTACTATGTCTTCCTATGACTTGTATGCAGGAAAGACACAAACAGTGTCAATTTTAGACACTGTGGTTAAGAGACCTGATGGAACAGAAACAGACCATAAGGGAATCATACTTTAATTTATAAGTTTGTAAGTGAGAAGAAGGTCTTTGTTCTTTCTTCTTATTCACAACATCTAAAGCCTTGAGGAATAAACACTTCTATAGTCAACTTGTTTATAACCTTATGGCAGATTCTGTTTATTTGTTGCATGTGTGAATCTCATGGTTATAGCAAGAAATAAAAAGAACAGAAAAAAATCAGAGTTGATTACAGCCAGCGGTGATGTGACTGGGAAACAATAGATGTATTGTGAGGAAAAACTTGCAGCAGCCCGGAAACACACAGGAAAGAAAGGAAATAAAAAAAGAAAAACAGAAAAGGAGAAAATGAAAAAGCAGGGAAAAGACAAAGAGTGAGAGGGAATGCGAGACTTCGTATGCAAACACATTAATCGTTTTGCCTGAAGTCTAAGTTGCATAACTGAGGAAAGAAATTTCTCAGTTCAAAATGCTCTGTGGTTGTTTGGGTTGCTTTCTTTTTTCTTCTGTAGGGTGGATGTTCTTTAGCAGAGAAAAAAATGCATAAAGCAGTTCTTCCAGTAACCTCTGACTCTTTCTCGCCATGTCTCTCTCTTGCTTTCACTCTTGTTCTGTTTTTATTTATTCCCTGCAAATACAATGGAGAATAAAAATGTGGTAGGACCTGCTGGCGGCAACTATGGCCTCCGGATCCAAGCTGACAAAAATGTCAAGAAACTGACAGTAAAATATGCGAATAAAATCCCTGTGAACAAGAACAAAACTCAGGCTCACACCACCATTCTCTACATTGTGGCTTTTGAGAGTATTTCTATCAGTAGCTACAACTTTCTCTTTAAAAATATACACACACATATATATACATTAATCATATTTATTGTCTTCTAAAATCTTTCACTGAAATCTCACAGGAGGGAAAAGGGCACACAGGAAGATAGGAAAGCAAGAGACATGTAGGGCAGGAAGATCAGGAAAAAACCGGCATTCGATGGAGAGACAGAGAAATACATGCTGAGCACCAGACATATGGATCCTGTATGGAGCTGCAAGACAGACAGACTTCTGCTGCTCCCTTCTGTGATCTGGGAAATGCAAAGATAGTGTCTAGGAAAGAAGGCTCCAAGGAGCACTTAACTGTCCTATGAAGCTTGTGTTTATCCTTCCTGATGGAGAACTGCTCTTTGCTTTGAGAAGATGATCACTTTTGAATGGATCATGGAGTAAGGATAGATGGGAGGGACTGGAATGAATCAGTCTGGAGAAGAAGATACTCCAGTATGGCCTGAATGTGGTCTTCCAATATATAAGAATAGGTGTAGGGGGCTTCTCTGCTTTCATTATAGGTGGAAAAATAAATAACAGGCTTAAATTGCTATATAGAAGATTTAGGTTGGAAAAAGTTTATTATTGTTCAGCTATTTTACACACTAGAATAAATTGTTGTGCAGTTTCTAAGCTCTTCAGAAACATCTGTGCAAACATCTTTCTGAAAGATATAGTCATAATTAGTCCTGGCTGGGATAGGATTGCACATCCTCTAAGTGTCTTTGAAGTTCTCCTTTCTATGTCCTTGTTGTGGAGAATCAGCTAACTAGACAGACAGATTTTATATTTCCGACCATGGATGAAAGAAAGCCCCTGCTATTAGGAGCTGGAGAATTGGAAGAGCTGGATTTCCTTCTTGACTCTTAGAAACTCTGCTTTTGGGAAGCTATTACTTCTGTGTAGGGACTGGCTGTTCTGCTTCAGTAAGGAGGGAGCTAGGGGTGGAAATACTCTCCTGTACAGAGTACCAGCATGAAACATATATACCACTTACACTGCACTTAAAGCTGTTTTGAGACCCAAGTGAAACTGAAGTGGTGCTAAGTCTTTATCTGGAAATTTTCTTCAGGAGAATGTTTCACCCTGCTGTGTTGGAGATGTGCAAATATTCACTGAGGGGGTGTCATAGAAAGGTCTATAAATAATCAGATATGAGCCCCCATATGAATTATGCATGGGACACTTAGAGAAACGTGAGTGTCTTGCTTTAGAAGAAATCAGATCAGTGCCACTGAAATCACATTGCTATTTCTATGAGGTATTAACCAAAAGCTAGAAGACCTCATTTTTAAAACAGGCTACAACAGGTGCTTGCAGGTCTGTTCAGATAAAAAATATGGCTTTGTGGAGGCAAATATTAAGAAGTCTCTAAAATGTGTTAATTTATTATGAATAGAAAGTAGTTTGATGTTACTTTTTAAGAAAAACAGTCACAATACAACATTCATTAGCCCCTAAGTGAGGCAAGGGCTTGTCAGTCAATTAGATTTCTGACCCTAAATCATGTAAGCTCTTCTGAAAAGTCTGCATCCTGCACCTGGAGGTGAGAGGTACAATAACAGTACAATGTTTTACTTATTATTCATTTTATCAAACTGCATTGCTATTAGCAATAATACCACACTTCCTCTCATTTAGACAAAACTAGAAACAACAAAAAGAATGGGGTTATTATAGAACATTTCACCAATAGACTTTCTCGATATCTGAACAGAGCCTTATTGGTACTGAATGAAAAAGAATTCACTTATAGAAAGTCCTTGAGCTGTACTTTATTTTCAATTTGGTACAAAGATATCTGGTGAAGACAGGCATTCTCTAAAAATCTTTCCAACTAGCTATTCCCTGCCTTTCTCCAGTAATGATACTTTTACACCTCATCTTAAATGTTCCACTCCATCTTTTTATGTAGTTGTACCCACAGAATTACATTTACTCTCTTCTCTGCAAATTGGCAGAATGCCCTCTTTCATTGACCGACAGCTAAATAGTCCAAAGGATGAAACTTCTTACCAGTAAAATGAAGGACACTATTATTCCAATCTTCCCATCCCTTATTCAAATACCCGTCCACAGATGGGAACTTTAGTACAGGCTTTTGCACTTCTTTGAAGAGAGGTCAGAGGGTCAAGATGGTCAAATATATGGAGGACCATGTTTACCATATTTTAATATCAACTAAGCAGGTCTAGTTATCACTCACTGACACCAGAGAAAATGAAGAATAATTCCATCAATGTCAATGACATTACAGCATCATAAAATTGGCATAAGTTAGGAAAAATACTGGGCCTACTGCATGGAGGTTCTTTCATCTTCTCTGCATGTTCCCTAATTTGTCATTACTAGAATAGTTGCCATAGCTATCCTGGTGAAAATATAAAAGAGAGACTTGCATGGCCCATAAACTCAATGAACCATTAAATAGGTGACAATAATCTTGATAGAAGTTTGGAATATTTAATTAGCACAAAAATGCACTTAGTGAGTGAGTTCAATTGCTATCATGGGTACTCCTCAAAATAATAGCCGAAGATTTTATGTGTCCATGAAATGCCTTAGAAGACATTTAAGAAAAGAAACAGACAATATTTCACTCATTAATTGAGGATCAGACATATCCATAAGTGCCCAGTAATAAACATTTCCAAGGAAAGTTAACCTAGGTCTCCTGCAATCCCAAAGGTGACTTCGTTACACATGAAGTCAAATAATTCATTGGCAACTTTTCAGTAGCAGGACCTCATAAAAACACAATTGAAGAGCAAATATTTTACCTTTTCAACAAACCAGGGTCTGCCTAGTACCAGGAGATTTTAAAAAGCATAAGAGAAAAAAAAATCATTGGAGATAATATAGTAATCTCCCATTTTAGGAACTTTCTTCCCACTTGAAATTGCCTAACAGAAGGTCTCTGTTCATACAAACTCAGTACTCCATATAATTTTCAGTAGCAGGGAACTGTTTATACACATATTTTCTTCCCATGTGGCAATGCCTTCTTCCTTGGTTATGATTGTAAAGACTCATGCACATCTAGATTAAGCAGTATAGAGTAGAAGCATGTTTATAATAGCTCTCTCTTTGTCACTTGTTCTGCCAGTCTTGAAATATCACATCCATATTTTGGCGTCCACAGCTGAGGTTGTGTCTGTGTTAACAACTAGTTCACAGCAATCAGAGAGGATCTGTACAGTGAAACAATTAGCACAGAGCACTTGGTGTCCCCTTAGCAGTTGGGGCTCATTGGAGTTGGAGCACCGTTTCTCACTTAGTTTTACCCAGAAAAGAAGTCCAGTTGGGGCCATTTAAGATAGCTGACAGAGTGACCGACAGCAGGATGATTGTGAGACTTCCTTCAAAAATACTTTCTTGATATGAACAAAATCAGCAGTATAGGTGCACGCTGAAGATGCTGAAAAATGGGGTCTGGGGGAGGGCAGGGGGGATATGGTGTGTGCTTAGAGAATAGACTATGAATTAATGAAGGATTGAAAAACATTTTTGAGACAGAGACTCTGAAGGAGCTGTTGGAGACAAGATCAAGCATTGACTTGATCTCAGTCAAAAGTGAGTGGGTTTGAGTACTTTGTCAAGTACCGAATGTTGCTACTTTGGCTGGAGAGTGAAGCTAGATAAATTTAGACCAGAAACACGATACATGTATGCATATATATATACACCTATACTGTATAAAAGTGTATATCTATATATACTTTTGCAATGAAGTTACATTTTAAAGTGGAATAATGACTTACACTCTAATTATAGTTTTTGTTGCTTATTACTAAATGACATTTTCGGTTTAAAATGATCTCTCTCCCATTCCCTTCTGTGATAACCCGAGGTTAGCCTCAGCTGTTGGACTCAAAGCAGGAAAAGAATTCAAAGAAATTTTATGACCTCTGGTACACAGGATAGCAGAAGAGAGAACTGCAATGGTCTTTTCCCCCTACGAATCTGTCATTCACAGACTGCAAGCTGCAAGCTGATACCCCATACATTGCAGTGACCGTTCTAGGACATCTCTGCTAACAGATGTTTCTATTCTTGTCCAAACACCTTCCTTCAAAGTTCTGTGACCTTCATACCATGACTTGTTATCTTTCTGGCAATGTTTCCAGAGTAGTTTCATGGACTAAAGCTGCTAAAATAATTTGGATATAGGTCAAATAAAATATACATAGCTGTTTGCAGTCTTGTCAGTACACTGTTGAACTTCTTGATGGCTTTTCACCTCTCTTGTTGCAACAGATAGAACATCTGGGCGAAAATCTCTTATTTCCTCCATCTCTTCAGAACTGCATGGTAGTTTCTGCTACAGACTTCAGTGTTTAGAGAGAGGCTGACCTTAAGTGATTATTTTTAATGCTTTCTTTTTCTTGTTTCTCTGAGACTGTCAAGAGCTTTTTCTCTCCTTTCTCTCCTATGCTTTCTGTCAGTGTGCAGTAGTCAACTTGAAGCTTTTGCCTGACATTTGGTGGTCCAGATGCTCAAGTCGCTGCCTGACCTGCGGGTGTTCTTATCTTTGGAAATAAATTAGGTACCATGCTAATACATACATCATCTTCCACATGGAGTTAGTAAAGCCTCTTCTCATTGTGTCATAGTGAGCAGAAAAGGTCTGCATTAGAGAAAATCTCTTGTGTGACACAATCAGGTCCCCAGCATGACTAGTGGGTAGCATGGTGGCTTTCAGAGCTTGGTGAGTTCCAACTGGCTATTGGACTGTGTTGAAATTCAGACTATCATGCTTTTGTGTTAATGTAGTCAAACTTCATTCTGCTAGGGTTTTCTCAGATTTTCATGGTACTTTGGTTAAATGTGAAAAAAGGATGGAAAAAATTTACTTTGACTTATACCAATAAAATATTGCTAAAGAAACAGGAGTCTGTTTCAGTTATGGCAGTTGTACTTGCATTACTGATCTACTCATCTGAATTTACTTTTGTTCAAGAGAAAAGAAAGTGCTTGACAGTACTGCTAAGAGGGCACAGACATAGCAGACTTAATCATAGCTTTATGTCATGACTATAAAACTTGAGCTAGATTCAGTTTCTTAGAGTTATGCTCTTCAACAGGCCTACATCTACACACCATGGATAAATACTTCAGGAAAGAGGGGTTGAATGACTAACCCTGAAGTGATCTTGAATCTCTGCTAATGGCCATGAGATCTGGAGAAAGAAATGGCCACACTTTATTTTCAAACCAGGAACTGCAGCTGTGGGAACAAACAGCATGTAATAAACACTTGAGTCAAAGTTTGTGGGAGTTTTGTTATTGACTTTGAAGTAAGCAAATCTGAGGCATTTACTACGGAAGCTGTGATTCTGTTTGTGGTTTTTTAATGGCTAAAATATCCCATGGTCAGCTTGAGAGTAAGGATTTCATTTTTGGTCTTAAAAAGAAAGGCATGAATGAGAATTCCATATTGTTGTGCAGCCTGGCTTTTATTTTGAAGGGCATTTAAAGAAAAAAAAAAAAGAAAAAAGAAAGAAATAGTGTAACTTGTGTGAAGAGTGAAGTGTTTAGGAAGAAAAAAAAAGTTCAAAAAACACCACGCATGATTGATCTCAAGTCTGCTTGCCGCTCCAAAGGCAACACAGCACGGCAGTCAAATATACATTTTATGGGCTTTTGTCTGTTTTGCAATAACAGTGGAAAGCATTCTTTAATTAAAATTTAAAACCGTAACTGATTAATTTTCTGTGTAAACAATCCCTGTAAACATGGAAAGTCAGCATTTTAAGGGCACAGTGGTATAAATTTTGCTTCCTCTCCCGGGTGCTCAAGGGAGAGATGGCAAGAAGGGAGGGGGAGAGCAGGAAGAGACCCAGGAGGGGGAAAAGTTCAAGGCCTTGGTGTTCTGTACTTAGCGTACACCAGCTGCAGGATCTCGCCTGCTGCCCATTTCTCTGTGCAGGAATGTTGGCATAGGCTCCACGCTGTTGCTGGGCTATGATTTATTCTCTCTCAGATGCTGGAGTCTGATTTTCAGAGCACCCATTCCCCACACAATGTGACGCTGCGGTATTGAGTGGTGCAGAGGGAAGCACAGCCCTTGCAAGATGGGGGGAACGCTCTCAGTGTGTTCTCTGTGGCTGTTTCCATTTCTAGTGGCAACAGTGGCAAAACAGGATTAATCACAGCTCCTTCAGGCTTCTCTCAGTTTTCTCTGGCATTTTGTTATTATCTTCCATTGGGCATTCATGAAAAGCTTGACAAATGTTAAGGTCTAGGTCCTCAGAAGTACTTTTCAGAGGGATTTAGGTACTCACAACATAAGAGCGTGGTTTAAGTTTCTAAAGTTTTATGACTAAGGTCAACTTTATCTCTGGGTGAGAAAAGCAGCCCAGTAGCTATCTAGGCTGGGTTGTTCCATTGGCATTGTGGATAATGGGTTTATCCTTTAGAAAAAGATCTTGACACATAGCATTAGTGGAAGAGCTTCCACCAGCAAAAACTGTTAGATCTGGTACTCAGTATCCACTTTACCACCCTCACAAAGCAAGATAATACTTCATATAAGCTGTTTCAGCCATATTAGTGGCCAGTGACTTCAATGGGACTTCTGTAGCTTAAGATATCACTCTGGAGTAGGCACTGGAGCAGCGAGACTATGTTGATATTTCAGCTTTTTTTTAGCTTTTTTTTCACTTTTTCTTTGTGCAGAAAATAAAAAGCTATACATGAGCACAGGTGTGAATATTTTATCTGTTTCTTTGCTCAGTTCTTCTTAAATGGGAGCACATTCCATGCAGTGATTCAAAAGGGTTACTGAAAGTTCTGAGGGAGACAAGTTGCAGGCCCTCTGTCTTTTGCACAAGTGTCTTCCCATCTATTGCATTATAGATGCCTACAGAAATTAATAATAAGATGCTATAAATTCTCCTGCTGCTACTACTGCTTTGCCTGTGGGCTTAGAGGAAGTTTATCAATGATTTCAGGTTGCACTGCTCTGAAGGAAACAGAAAGCGAGGATCAAACCAAACACAGCTCTGATAGGATTGGAAGAATTTGCTGGCACACATGTGAATTATTTAATGTAATGTATGAGCATTTTCCACCTAGGCCATACCATCTCACTTGCCTTAGCTGAGCATGAAACTGATTTTTCCTCACACTTTCTTTATTCTTCATCATTTTTCAGAAACCAAAATGCAGTATTCGTCCTTGATAAGACTCTTTCCTGCCTCTCCCCAAACAAGCATCCCCAAGAGACCAATTCCTCCAGAGGTCCAATGCTGTGAAACATTCACAAGGATTTCTCCCACTGCTACAATCTTGGAGAGAATCCTGCCATCTCATACACCCCTGCAGTTATTTGGTGAAACAGATCCAACTAAAGTCAATGGTAAAACATCTGCTGGAGTTTTACCCAGCAACTTTAATGGAGCCAGGATGTCAGCCACTGAATTTTGGCACTCTGCAGTAGACAAATATTGTGATCCAAGATTCTCAAGACAGCTGGCCTCCAACCTTCCTGTCTGCACACTAGAAATAATTCCAGAGTTTATCAGTTCTGTATCATGATCAGTTCACCCAGCCATAAAACCTGTTGGCCTCCTTACTTAACTATTTATATTCCTTACTTAACTATTTATCTACTTCCTTACTAGAATGAGGCTGAGTTTAAAGGGAGGACACTTCATGAATTCAGCATTTTTCACCAAATAATTTGTCCTTAGAATTGCTAAATCTTCTTTTCTTTACTGAAAAGGGATCAAAGTGAAACTCAGACATATGCAGAACTTGCTTCCATTAACAGGGAATATAGATTATATTTGAGGCATTCTGAGGAACAGTTTAGCTATGTGGGGACGCAAGCGTGTTAGAGAGTTCCACTGACAATTTCTCTTAGTCTTGGTCACACTTCTGGCATTCAGAAGTAATGGAAGAAGAGCACATAGGCCGTTAGAGGGTAGAAATTATTGGAAAACTCAAGGCAGAAATGCTGTAATCCCCAAGGTTTGGCTCCTCCAGGCTGAAAGAGATTTACTGTAACCATTGTAAAGGCTGTTTGTTGAGGAGAAGAGTAAACAGGACACCTTATTTACACTTAGAAGCATTTCTGGAGAAGTACACAGCCAGCCAAAGCCTGGCCTTGCCTCGCAAAGCCATTCCCATTGCACACAGAAGCACCAGGAGCTGTTCCCATCCCATATTCAATTCAGCACAAGTACTCTTTTAAATGTTAGTGAAAGGGAATATCAGCCAGCCACAAAAAGGACAATTACATTATAGTTTTGAACTAAAAAGCCAATCTTTCTGCATTGAAATGAAACCTGAAAGGCACAAGCAAAGGGGTAAGGGGAGGAGGGACTGGGAGAAAGACTGGGGGGGTGATGAGGGACGGGACTGAGATGAGAAAAAGACTTCAGAAGCTCCGACATTTGTTCAAGAGCCCTTATGTCTCTGAATGGTGCTATTTCTCTCATGCTACAGAGCCACAAAGTTGTTTCCACCCCCACCCCCCTTCCTCTGGCAATGCGAACAAGATCATAAACGTCAGACGCAGTCTTGTCGCTTTAATGGTCTCATGGCTATGAATAAAAATGGCGCGGTAACAGATTTGTTAATTGACTTTATGTGCAACTGGCATACATTAGGCAGCTCCGTTAACACCGCTCACAAAGCTGGATGTGTTGCTGTTCTCTCCCACTGCCATCAAATTAAACTTTTAACAGTTGAGGGACCAGAGGGTTAAGCCTAGGAGGCTGGAGTGATATTTTCACTGCCTTTGATGACACACTAAAATACAGAATGTCTCATTTTGCAGCAGAACATTGAGTCTGCGAAGCCGATGTACATGTGGTTACTATTTGCAGAATTTGGCATTTTCTATGAATAGCATAAAACAGGCAGTGGATCAGCTGTCATGTTTTGACAGGGTTGTCCTTTTTTTTCTGAATGCCATTCTTTTTTTTTTTTTTCCTTTCTTTCTTTTTCCCTTTTTTTTTTTTTTTCTTTTTTTTTTTTTTTTTTTTTTTTTTTCTTAAAAGCTCAATGAACCTTTTCCCTTGCTCCCTCAAGAACCCAACACCACAAAAAGAAGCAGCAGCTCTGCACATNCCTTTCTTTCTTTTTCCCTTCTTTTTCTTCTCTCCTTTATGTCAGAAAACCGCTTTTTAAATTAGTTTTTTCCACAGCAATCTATAAGCTGATTAATATTATGTTAAAAGAACAGTCTGGCCAAGCATCCAAAGGTATAAGAGGCCTTCTCTCATGACTGATTGTGAACTCCTGGTTGAGGGGAGAACAGAATAACATTTGTGCATACGGACTAGTAGAAGGGATTTGATCAGACATCAGGTTTTTAATTGCAGGTTGCACAAACACCCATCAGGACTCATGTACACCTGAAAATCATCATGGCATGAGGCAGCAGTTGTTTGAGATGTGCCCTTGGGATCTCTATTTGAATCCTCTGATTCTTTGATCTCCTTTGAACAAATGGAGTCAATGTGTCCCTTCTTTGGTATCCAGAATGCAGGACTATTTTTGAGACACTTTTATCTGGGAGGTCTTGAACCAGACATTTTAATATACCTGTTTTGGTGCATTATTTTCAAAACTATGAGATATTTTACCCCACAGTTCTATAGCATCTGTTGAGAAGAAAACCAAATACCCCCACCAAACCTTACCATGACAATAAATTAATATCAACATATTTATCCAGTGTCAGAACCTCAGACTGACCCTTCTAACCTTCTCACTTCATGAAGGCATGAATGGGGAATTTTTATTTTTTTGCTCATGTATTATGGAAAAGTGGACCTGAAGCATGCATCACTCAGTAGGGAGCCCACAGACCACAGCTCCTCACTCCTTGTAGGGGTGGAAGGGGTGGCCAGGTCCTGCTCTGTGCAGGCACTGTGTTGACTTGGAGAGCTAGTGGTTTTTCAGCAGAGACTTCTGTGTGCACTTGCCCCACATTGCACACTCATGGTAGAGCCGGCAGGCTTTGCCAGCCATGACATTTCAGATGACAGACCAGCCGGTGCTACTGTGTGAGGAAGAGCTTCAGGAGAGCCAGGAAAGAGCAAAGAAGTAGATCTAAACAATAGAGTTATTGCTTAAACCCTAAGCACTCTCGCTCCCATCTGTTCGCCCTCACCTCCTAGGCATCTCCTTCACCTTCACGCACCACAGAGGTTCACTTGGCTCATTTTCCCTTGAACACATTCATATTTTGGGATGCCAGATTTAGACATTTGTTACAGTTATTGGCACTCTACATCACACCCAGAGATAAAGATCCCTGCCTACTTATATTTCCCTCTTTATTCTCATTCTTTAAACATCATCAGGTTTGACCAGATTTAATCTCCCAGCATGCAGAAGTAAACAGAAAAATTACACTTTTGTTTTAATAGCCAATTATCACATCATCTTTTTTCATGGAGCTAATCATTCTGATAATCAATGGACTGACCACAATCTGCTACTCTCAATACTATTCCTCTGCTCTGCTGCTTCTTTTGGAAACTTCTGCTAATAGTATCCCATGGTAGCTTTGGGAAGCAAAATAATTTAAAGGGGTGAATGGTGAAAGAAGCATAGAAGGAAATAGTCTAATATGATAATACTTTTCTTTAGTAGTACCTTTGAAAGTAAGATAGTTCCTTCCATACAAGGGCCAGAGCCACCTTTACACTTGAAAACCATTCTATGACTAGGATGTCATTAGAGGTGTTTTATTTCAACCCACCCTTTCTCCCAGCAATTTTTGATGCTTTCTTGTCAAGTTTCTTACTCTTTTAAATTTTCTAGATAGCTTGTCTTGATAAAAGCGTATTTCACATCAGATACAGGCTGATCATGGAAGCTTTTAAACTCTCTTGCTGACCTGGAATTAGTAGATTCATGTAACTTTCCACTAAACCCAGTACACCATAAAATAAGTGTTTTACGCTACAGTGGTATTGCTGGCAATGCATAAAATAAATGTCCTGTATGTGCAACACCATAACTTCAGTCTAAAATACTATCTACAGATTTAATAGATGGATAGATACTGCTTTTGTTGTACAGTGCCTAACACTATAAGCTGCTTCTTAGCTGTTTTTTTTTTCAATGCATTATTGGGCTAAACGTATTAAATGACAATGAACAGACAAAACATCTGAATGAAGTAACCTTCCACAGCTCCATGACATCCTGCAGCTTTGTAATAGCAAAACTCATTCAGCCCAGTCATCCTCTTACTTAGAGTGGAATAAACTTGTTGTTTATCATCCATTCACTCATCTTGCAAATCACTAGTTAATCTCCCTCAACATTTTATCCTGCATCTTATAATGAACAATGAGTCTTAATCATAACCAAGTTTTAGTAATAAAAAGCAATGGATGAGTGGGATATGCAAGACAATTGGTCACTTCAGATGAGTTATTGTAAACTGTTGGTTAGGGAAGTAAATAAAATAAATTATTTACTATGGAATAAATCCAATATAGAGCCAAAAGAAACATCAGTGCTTTGGTTCTGAGCATAATTTTGCCTCTGATGGAAGTATTGTACTTCTAGAGATGAGTTTTATGAAAAAACTTCAGTTATTCACTGCTCTTGGTCAGTGTACATATCTGAAGGCATCTCGGCTGTCACACCTACAATTGTCACCTTCCTAGAGCAGGTTTTCTGTCCTTTCTCTCAAGTCTGGTCAGCCCTTGCTGATCCTCTATTTTACATAGCCACAAATTTATCAGTACTTTCAGTTGAAAATATGTTTCAGTATTGACGTATAACACCACCTACAGTGGATCAAATGAGTAGAGTCAACCCTTTGTAACTGCATTTTACTGCAGCAGTCACATCAGTGCTCCATCAGTTCATTGACCAATAAACACAAACCACTGAATAGGGTGGGCTTCCCTCCTTCTTTCCTTAATAGATTAAAAAAGATATATGGGTATTTGCAGTTTCATTAGAATTGAATGCTTTTGGAAGAGGAAATGGTATTGCTGAAGTTCTGATTTGGGTGAAAGTTCTAACAGTGTTGCAATATTCTCTTTTAGCATTCTTTCAGATTGAATATCCTGAAGTAAGGGATTTATTTGAAAGTGTAGTTGATTCTGAAACTTTTTTGCATTTTATGTCATACCTTTCATTGCACAATTTTCAGATTTGAAAAAGTAATAAAATATTTTCATTTTCTCAGTGGTTTTCACTTGCACCAGAGTGTATTTTCATATACAACAACAACAAAAAACCCTACCAAACCCAACCATAGAAAACATTCAACCTTTTGGGTTTATTGAGTATCCAATAGATATAAATTTGAAATCCTTCAACAATCTTTACTTTCCTCCTTACCACAAACCTATGTGTGCCATAAATCAAATCCTAAAAGTATCCTTATTTTCAGTCTTTGATCTTAGCATACAGCTCAGAGAAATGCCAAACCAAGATAACTTTTTGTACTACACTGAGCCTGCTTTGTTAGATGAAACTATGTGTTGGCTTACTTCATCTGGAATTGGCTTTTCTGAACATAGCTGCATTATCTGAATTAATAAAATACTGAAGAATAACTAGGTGATGGGAACAAGAGGTCCCTGTGGACCCTGTATTCCATACAGATAAGAGCTGGACTGTCATCTTCTTGTTTCTGATGGGGAAAAGCCATTTGCAACAGACTGGTTATGTGGCAAGAGAGGGAGGGATTGCTCTTTATCCTACATAGAGACTCTCCAGCCCTGAGCACAGTTTAGGTGGCTTTTGCAGTGTCCCTCTCGGGCATATTCTAGTTCTGCTTTCTGCTCCCACTTGTTACTATATGCAAAGATCACTGCCCTTTCTTGTGCAAAAAAATAAAATATCTATTTTATTATTCTCTCTTCTCTTTTCCTGCTTCACCTGTGGGTCTAGCTGGGGAAGGAGTGGGAAAAGGCATGTGGAAGGAGTGGGACAAAAATGAAGGAGAGGAAGAGAGTGTGTGTGCTGGAAGGGGGGGACATTGTGTCCTCCAGGGAGGCAGTTCCTGTCAGAGAGATTACAATGGTTGTCATTTGAGTGATCAAAAAGGAGAGGAACACTGCATAAAGGATGAGTTTCCACAGCTGTGAAGGGCTGCTAATAACATCAGCACACATACTCACACCATCACCCTCCTTCCTTTACTGTTGCCACAGGAAGAGAACAGCAAAAATCCCTGAAGGAATTGTCACAAATTGGCTGCCCCTGAGCCAGGTGCTGCAGGCATTGGGGTGGGCTGCCAGGCCAAAATATAGACAAAGGCCACCCCTCCAGCAGCAAGGACTTTTACCCTGCTCACTTTTTGCTTCTGCATGGTAATTATTCTTTGTAACAACAGAATATTTGGGAAAGGAACAAGTATTTCTGCAGAAAAGAAAAAAAGAAAAAAAAAGTGTTTATGAATAATGGAACATTTCAAATCCATCTGGTTTCCGAGACATTTTTTAGTTTCTTGCTACAGCCAATTATATAGCATGCTTGAGTGATAACTGGTTTTATCCTCAGGCTCATTCTGCACACTAATTTCTACACTGATAGTTGCTACCAACCTCTGAGGTTAGTAGCCATATGGTAGTCCAATATGGCACTTAATACTACACTTGTTATACAGTAAGCAGTATTCCGGCAATCATAAATCCACATTGTAGTAGGCACTGTAAAAAGCCTGTGAGTCCTCTTCTGAGTTTTGGCAGTGATGTCTATTTTTAATTTGATTTCAAGGACATTATAGAATCATTTGTGACTCTTAATTTATTTAATTTTTTTCCTTCTCTGTTTTATTGCTGATGAAAGTCAAATTGCTGGCACCAATCCTTCCTGTAAATGGCAGACAGTGGAGAGCGATAGTTCTTTTCCTAGCAGAGGATCTCCTGATACTGATGCTTCTGTCAAATTGATCCCATCCAGTAGGAATTGGAAAGCCTCCTCTAAATTGTGCTCTATGTTGCTAAACAAATGCCAGTCACTAGAAATAGCAAAGTGGCATTTTGCAAGCTACCCATCTTGCAAAATAATAACCACACTTAGCATTAATTCAAGGATTTTAACACAATATCCTCATCTGATGAGCCATACCGCAGGCTTGTTAAGGCAGGGTTGATCATTATTGTACCTCTTAAAAACATCAGAGGCACAGGAAGATAGACAGTCATCAGCACAAAGTGAATCCCTTCCATACTGGGGGAGTGAACGTAGGTGTCCTGGCTCTTATACCTCTACAACCATTAAGTCAAAGACTTTCACAGAGTGAAGGGGGGGAAATACTCATATGCAAATGTACAGGAAATTGCATAGAAAACAAACCCATCCTTTTATCAACCTATTCTCATTTCAGCACTGTATTTCCTATGAGGTTGAAAGATCTGCTGCATGAGAGCATATGTTTCTTCAAAACTCATTTCAGATGTCATTTTTTTTTTAGGTTTTACCTCTACGCTGTGCTTTCTTTCTATAAATTGCTTTCGAGGGCTGTTGTTTTCCCTATTTATTTGCTCAGCAGTCATTAAGAACCATCTGATTCAAAGAGGGCTTTTTACAAAATGTGTTGAATAATGCAACAGGTAGTCTGGTGTAAAAAATCAATTATTTTCACCATAGTAAAAAAAAACCCAAACAGATAAAAAACTTACCTCAAAACATAACAAAATACAAAAGATTTGTACTATATTTAAATATCTACCTTGCTTCCTAAATCTAGCAAGATATTTTCTTTCCCCTGGTGTTTCTAGTAGTTAATCAGTAAGTATAACTTATAAGGAAGTTTCATGGTGCATGCACTATAATCTAGTGTGGAGGCAAAGTTATTCTACTTGGAGCTCAGCTGGAGGATGTAGAATAAATACTCTAAATTTTATCTCTGACAGAGAAGTTGACTGAGGGATTTAGGAAAATTGATACAATGGTTAGGGCCAACCTGACCCAATGGCCTGAAAAAGGATGGAGAATTAGCTCTCTTTTATTCCAGATGAAGTCTGAAAACAGAGGACACTCAGGACAGCCATGAAGTGGACATGATTTCTTGATATAATAACACCATGTTATCTTAACTGCTAGCTATAACCACAGAGTCATTACAGTGCTAAGTAATGTAGCTACCAAGTTAAAACTGTATTAACAGAAGGAAAGGAAAACTTACAGGATAAAGAGAACAATCATGTCCTAATATGCTTTGTGTCTGATTATCTGAGGTTGAAGAACCAGTTATCAGGAGTCTTGATGATCTTTTCACATGGTCTTTATAGTGCAATTCTGAAATGAAAAGCAGTCACCCACAGGGTTTTCATAATGATTACATTTTATTTGACTCAGGAAAGAGAAATAAAATCAACCCCATTGATACACATGTTTTGCTTGTATTGGTATTAGTACCACAGCCCCATTTGTAATTTTCTATGCCTCTTTTCATATCATGTGTACTAGGCCCTCCACTATCAATTTACAACCACCTGAATTTGTAAACAGACTACCCTGTCCTTATCTTAACATTGAAGTGTGCATGTTGTCTAACCATGAAAGTCGGAGCAGAGATATGTATTTTGGCTGTGAAAACAGGTCTTGACCTTTGAATTCAAGTCACTCATTTCCAGAGCTACATGTAAAGAAGTGGAAAAATCAGGGATGTAGCCTCTCCCCTCAATGAAGTTACTAACCTCAAGGAAGATATTGGGCAAAGAGTAGGTCACCTTGACACAGAAGGTGCTGCTCTGCTTATCTGAGAGTATCTACCTCTGAACAAACTTTTAATTTTGCCTTCGCTCTGCAATAGAGATTTTGCAGAGTTCTTCCCTGGCTATTTTGCTTGCTTTTCTCTGCCTGTATGTAAGTGAGGTTTTGGAAAAGGGAGGCCAGGCTTTTTTTATTTTCCTTTTTTTTTTCCTCCAAAACAGGAAATTCCTGTTCTATTTGGATGTTTACCAACAAGCTTTGCCCTTAATTAGCTTATTCCACCTACAATCTCAGTTGGTAAAAGGCAATCCAGAATAAGGGTGTGCATATAAATGGAAGGGAAATGGGTATCTTTTATACCAAAGGAAGCTAAATGTTCTAGAATATCTATTACAGTACATTTCCAAGTGTAAACAAGTTTCAGGAAAACTTAAAGTGCTATTTTTTCTCTTAGGAAAACAAAGTTTGGGACTTGGCAGTATCGTGGTTGCCTCCGTTGCTACCATCTCCTTCTCTTACTAGCTGAGAGGGAGGAAAAACATACATATTTTCACAACAGTCCTCTTTTCCTGCCTGTGATATGTCACAGAATTATCTTTTGGGAGGTTTTCTTTACATGCAAATACCCCAGTAGTAACTTCTGTGATCCATTTGTTTAATTAGTCAGCAGTCAAGTAGTCCATATCTAAATCTGAAGACAACTTGAATGAGTGGGCAGCTGGAATATTTCCCAGGAAACCAGAATCTGCAGGACTATCTTGCTAGAAAGAACCTCTGGTTTGGTTGACACAAGGAATGAAGTCAAAAAAGGCACAAGGAGCCTGAGTGAATGTGTTTGAAAATTAAAAGGAAAAAAAAAAAAAAAAAAAGGAAAGCGAAAAAAAAAGAGAAATTTATAAAAAAAAGAATTAAATAT
>NDXB01009008.1:45144-60581 GCA_002631895.1 Agapornis roseicollis
AAAAAAAAAAAAAAAAAAAAAAAAAGGAAAGCGAAAAAACAAGAGATATTGATAAAAAACAGTATTCAGTATTCACCAGCTCCCCTCATCACTCCAGCCCAGGGCTTTGGAATAGACCCAGTGGAGGGCAGCCTCCTATCCACATTTCTGACAGAAGGGGCATGATGCTCACCTTTCCTGCCATCTAGTTTGTGTTTTGACAATTCAGAATGGAAACTCCAGCAAATGTATGCAGAGAGCGAAGATCCTCAGCTCCCATTCTCCTCTCGAGGAAGTTAGCCAGGCATTGCAGAAATGTGATGCGTGAATAACACAGAGTCTAAGAAGAAAATGAGTATGTTTTAAACAAGTCCACTGGAAAAGAATTAGCAGTGAAACTGAAAAGAGCCATATGCCAATAAGGGGGAAAGTGACTCAAAGTGACACGCTGTAATAATATAATTGAGTTAGGATTAAATTGAAGAAGGATAAAAGCAAGGACAGAGCTAAAAAGGTAGAAGAGTGCGACATGTGCTGCCTTGTTAAGTGGGAGATGGTCAACAGGAGGGGATTCTCTTGCCGTTTTCCTTTCATTTGTAATTAGGCAGTGAAAGTACCAGGAGCATGTCAAGCCATTTGAGGGTTTAAATAAAACAGCAGTTCCCTGAACCATCATGGATCAGTTTCAGCATCTCCCCCTCCCCCACGACTCCTTGGAAGCAGTGGGAATCTACAGCTATCTACTCCTGTGGGAAACCCTTCCTGGCAGACAGCATCCGGACCTTCTCTGTCTCCCACCCTCAATCTTTATTGTTAAGGGAAAGGGGGAGGTGGGAGGGATGTGAAGCACCCTTAAGAAATCCCCTGTTTATTTAAGAGTTTTTGCAGGCAGGGATATGGGGGAGGGTGCCTTTTTCCTCCTCTGGATTCTCTTCTATTAATATATTCCATTTAAATTGCTCACGGCACCATGTACTAATTAGGACTAGAATGACAGTTTGAGGAGAACAACTGAACCCACTTGAACTCTTGGAGTTCAGAGTTCATGTACATATGGGAAGAACATCTTCCCATTTATTTCTGCAAATACTCTGCACATATCATGGAAAATACAGCTGATATGAACAGAGCTGGTCCTAATGGCTCCTGTAGATGCTTCAGATTCCAGCCAAAGAGATTTGAAATGCTCATTTAAAGAAAACATATACTGAAATGGTTCCATTGGTGATCACATGCAGAGTTGCACTGATTTAAATGAAAGCGTTAATTTGATACCAGTTTAGATCTACACAATGAATGTCCTAAGGCATGTTAAAGCAGGCTTATTCCAGTTCACTATAAGTCAATGAAGAACAGTTTTCAGCTACACTAGAACAAGAATGCTACACAGCTACATGGAGTTGTGCACCAAATAAGTGAAAACAGTGCAGACAAGGCCTTTGTGTTACTTAATCTTAAACCAGACACATCAGCACTTGCCTTCATTCAAAAGTCAGTGTTTTTTGCAACGTTTATGTAATAATAGCAATACTTAGTGATTGTAAGCATATATCTTACAGCATTTTAGCCAGGTGTGTAAATTGTACCAGGCACACACATTGATTTAACTTCCCCAAATCAATTTTCTTATTTTGATGACTTTCATTTTGTCCATTTAAAACTACACTTCAGCTACTGGCTTTGAGCCACTTCCATTCCCAGTTCAGAGCATCCAAATATTGACTTGTACCAGCTTAATGAAATTGATTTTGACTTCTCACCTTTTATTATTTTGGCGGGAGGTTGTGTGCAGACCAACTCTATAATGAAACTGGATGATTTACTCAATACCACACAGCAAATCAGTGCCACAGCTGGAGACAACAGCAGACTTCTATAGAGAACCACCATACAAATTTGACTACAGGTCTTGAAAAGCAGCATACTTGGATTGCCTGAAAACTCCAGTTTATGTATTGGTTTTTCTTCAGTCTGTTAAGGAGAGGTTTCTAGAAGAATAACTTGTTTCGAATGTCTGTCCCTGTTTGATTCCTACTCCTATTCCTATTCCTATTCCTGTTCCTGTTCTGTCTGTCCTATCCTATCCTATCCTATCCTATCCTATATCCTATCCTATTCTTTCATTTTCTGCTATTCCTTGTAGTGACCACATCGCTTTGATATCTGTATGTGACACAATAGAGTAATTTGTTGCTGTCTGTCCTGTATGGTTTATTTGTTCTCTTTTACTTCCTCAGTGTCTCAGCCTAAGGAATTTAGGAAGAAATGCTGATGGTTTGGTGGAGGTGTGTTGAAGGTCTTTGGAGATGCAAGCAATTCAAAGCCCATCAATGCATCTATAAATCCTTGTAAAACTCATATCCCGAATACCTGGTTACTCTTTCATTATGCTTTGACCCAACAAATGAGGCTGGGGTATTCCTAAGACACTTTTCATTTTTCACTGAGTGCTGCACTTTGTGCTATTTCTCCATGGCATGCATAAAGGAAAAGAAATGTATCTTGTAAACATTGATCTAGTTATTATTCTGCTTGCTTGGATAGCCTTAAAAATGAACATTTATCCATAGCTTAGATGTCTTATAGGCTGTGTATCCAGACATAACATGAACGTGGTCGTACAGAGACCATCTATGGAGAGTGTTTCACTCCTCTTGCCATTTCCTAAATCTGACTTTTACTTCCCAAGGGAGCCTACAATTTAGTGTAACTACTTTGGGGGCACAGATTTCTGCAAAGTCCACGATGAAAAGCTACCTATTTTCAGGAGTTAAGGGTTGAGGCCAACTGTTTTGTTTTCTTGAGGCTGGAAGTAGCAAACTGTAAGGACTTCAGGCAACATATGTGTAATGACTGACAGCCAAAATATAGAGACATAAAGAAATGGGTGTCAGGGCTAATGCAGTTCTGCACATCTCCATCACACATTTTAGACATGGGCATTTTTCTTTTTCAGCCTCTGTGTTTTAAAACAAACTGGATTGGGGCCATTGCTGCCTGTAGATTATGGCCCTCGAAGTGATAAACATGCTGTTCCATTGCTATTTGCCCCATGAGATAAACATTTCTGATGGATTTTTCTGACAAAACTGAGAAACCTAATAATCGCAACGTCAGAAAAAAAGTGAAAACTGATTCAGTTTGATCCCCAAAGGACAGGAGAGGGAAAACAGCAATAGGAGATACAGTTCTGTAAGACTGAACTTGTCAACTCTCTTTTAGACTGCTTTGAATAAGCACACCCGCTTGGTATTATAAATAAAGGCATCAGACAGTAATTTGCATGGATTAGGATTGTTAACGTTTATCAATTGCTGGGTTTTAAAGAACTCCGAAGTTCTTGATAGGAGTGTCTCTTTGTAGTGAAAGATTCATGGTAGGAGTGAAAAAAAATCTGATGAATTTCAAGCTACAGATGAGAGAAAGCAAAGCCATCCAGATCTAAACTGAGATACCATTAGTGGTTCCCATAAATCAAATCATGTTTATAGCAAGGATACAGTTGAATTACCATCTGGACTTTTTAACCTGGACATTTATTTCCGAACCCTCCTCCAATATTGAAAGTAAACTTAACCCTTCCTTTCATCTTCAGGACTTTGACCTGGTGTCAGTTCTTATTTTGAAGGAATGATCTGATTTTAGATGGGGTACTGAATGTCACACGTGGCACAAGGTTGGAAGGACTGGGAGTTTCTTGCAGAAGACAAAGTCGTAAAAGAAATAAAATACACTCAATCTTAAATGAGATCAGCTGAATAGAGGGTCAGTGGGAATGAAGTCAGGGGGAGGATAAAGAAAGGAGGGTTCATTTTAATTCAGGTAGAGGATGTAGATGGGGTCCAAGGACAATGTAGCAAAACATGTAACAGTCAGAAGGAACCTATATTCTCTCAGTATCTGGGGGATTATTAGGAGGTAGATGGGTGATAAAGAGATGGATCCTGTTTTCGTTGGTGCTAATAACAAAACTGTCATTGCCTTTAATAGTACATCCACCCCATTCTGTGCAAGTGAGAACATTAACCCTTTACTGGCAAAACAAATCAAGCTGATATCAAGCAGTTCTTTAAAGTCTTGGGAAAAAAACCCCAGCAATATATCTGGATTTAGGGGCTTTTATGTTGGGGTTTTTTTCCTTCCTTTTAGTCTACCTCTGAACTTCCTGATTTAGTGAAGGAGCCGCCAAAGCAGTCGGTAAAAGATATTGTTGTTCTATTTCCAGCTGAAACTGAAAGAAGCATCAGGAGGAACGACAGGAGAGGCTGGATCTGCTGCAAGCCCCTTCTGCAGACCTCTCTGCTGTGAGTAGCTGGTCAGCCCCTGGGGTTTGTTCACAGGCAACTAAGAGGCATTTCTGAGGATTGCCCTTTCCTATGTTGCATCTCAAAAGTTTTCCTTTCTTCCTCTGCTTAGTGCACAGAGGCTACGTGGCACAGACAGCAGGACCTGGCCAGCAGTGCACTGACTCCTCAGAGTCCTCCCTCCTGAGCATGGGCTTCTTGTGCCTGTCTCTCGTGTGGGGTAGAGCAGCATTTTGGTACATCACAGGGTGTTTGAAGACTTTCATGTCTTCCAGATAGACAGATAGATGATCGTGTATAGGTATATATATGAACAGTATGAGGCACTCTAGTGAAACTTCACTCCACATACACACAGCTGTATATATCTGGTGCTAAGCAAGGTGACCATAGGGCCTTTTTAACTGCCTAAGAGGGTGAGGTGCAGGTAGGGCAACTCATCCCAGGATCATGCCATGAAAAAATGCAAGTTGTCTGGCCATCCTACCTGATTGTCCTATCCTTTGATATTAAACAAGATGCTTTTCTTTGAGGCTAGCTTACCTGAAGAAAAATGTCTTCCCACCTTCTCTCAAAGCTGTTTTGGTAGATGCCTTTTGTGTCATATGTTTCAAAGTGAAATGAAGTGTTCAACCTAAGTCCTTGTTAGAGCCAACCTCATATATCACTCCCAGGCTGGTGCCAGGAACCTTTTAGTCTATTGGAGACATTACTGCCATTTCCTATCTCTCCCTTTCCTGAATTTACCTAACCCAGAGCTCAGGCTTTATGTTGGAATGATTTTCTGCCTTCCGGCCCTGCGTGCCGTGTGTCAAATTATGTGCAAAAGGTTGCAACCCACTTCCCCTGGCTTTAGACACAGGATGAGGAAATGAAGAGAAGTTACTGATTTCATTTTGGAGGTCAGGATGGGTTTTCTTAGGGGAGGGTTGGAGTCCAGAGATCAAATGCTGCCATTTGTTATCCGTATGTTTTCAAACAAACAAGAAACCCCAACAATTATTCATGTTGCTGAATCAGAAATACTTCTCAAAACAGCTGACAAAAAGAACAGGACAATAGGTGGATGGTGAGGAGAGATTATATATACACACTCATATATATAGCCTGGACACAGACATCCAGTTTTGTTGGAAACAGTCTGAAGACATGAGAAACAATCTGAAGATCATCAATGAACTGGCCAAAGGGTGGGCAAGCTGCCTTGTTTGCTCAGTAATTGTCCTTTAGTGTTGCATAGTCTAATTATGTGCTAACCCACACTCAGAAACTATAATGTCAAAAGGGTAAGTGTCTGAAATGGTGCCAGGGGAATGTTTTCCAGCACTGGGGAATCCCAAACTTTGCCTAGTACACGATTGCACTGGCTCCAACCCAGCAGCCTGAGGCTGCACTGGAAGCACATACAGAAGAGAAGGCTCCAGAGAGACCTTAAAGCAGCTCCCAGTGCCTAAAGGGAGCCTGCAAGAAAGCTGGAGAGGGACTTGTAAAGCAGGTGAACAAGGGTATGTAGTGATAGGATAAGGGGGAATGGCTTTAAGCTGAAAGAGGGTAGGCTGAGATTAGATTTTAGGAAGAAGTTCAGAAGTGCTGGCACAGGTTGTCCAGAGAAGCTGTTGCTGCCCCATCCTTGGCAGTGTTCAAGGCCAGGTTGGATGGGGCTTGCAGCAACCTGCTCTAATGGAAGTTGTCCCTGCCCATCGCAGGGGGCTGGAACTGGATGAGCTTTATGGTCCTTTCCAACCAAACCATTCTGTGATCCCTACCATCTTCTTTCTCTGTCAGAGGGTGAAGGTACCCCCACATATGCTGTTAGGACATGACCTGAGTGGCCTTCTCATGGGTGGAGATGAGTATGCTTCAGCTTGTGGCTGCTGAAGGCAGCCATTCCACACCATGTATGAAGAGCCACAACACAGGGTGCAATGGGAGATATGCGCATATCCAGCTGATGATTTGGGTTCACAGGTGGGTTGGTGAGAGCACATCCTCTTCTCTTACTCTCACCAGCCACCAAACTGGCAGATTCACTCTGACACTGTGCTCCTGCACAGTTCAGGGATGTACATCCCAACCTGCATGTACAAATCTGCCAGTTTCCTTCCAGATCTGTTGAACTGAACTGGGATGGAAGGAAAACAAAGAAGCAAACAGATGGAAGGGAAAAAATCCAAAAGCCCTTCCTCTCTGCAGGTTTTTGGTTGTACCTACAGCTCTGGCTCGTTTGTGTATGCATTCAGAGTAAGTTCTCTAAGGAGTATCCTGCAGTCATTTCTCAGCGAGTGTGAACAAACTCATTAACAGCTCCTTTACTAGAATGATAAGTTGTTTCTTAATGAAGGGAAAAATAAATACCCTCGCTAACCCAGGCTCCATCACTAGAAGTCACACATCATTCTTAAAGACTCCTTATTTTCCACCAGAGACATTTGTGTACAGCCCTTAAACAAAATGATAGAGCTTGTTTCTCCTTCTTAGACGCTCTTTAAGATGCTGAAATTGCACAGCATTTTTTAGATGCTTTTCAGAGTTTTATCTCAAATGTGAGTGGCTTACGTTCAGTAAAATAAGAAATAATGATCTGAATCTTCACCTATTTTAGGAAGGAAGGATTGTAGCACTTAAAACATGGGACCAAGGCCCAGGAGATTTGGGATCTATTCCAAGCTCTGCTGTTGACCTGCTATGTAGTTTTACTTGTATGGAAGCCACTTAAGCTCACTGTGTTTCAATGTGCCCATTTGTGAAATGAAGATAATAATGCCAAGCTCACAAGGGGGCTGTAAAGGTTAATTAAATAGAGGTTTTAGGTGATTTCCCTTCTTTGGATGAAAATTGCCACAGAAGTATTGTTTATTAATGAACTCTGTGCAAAAATGACAATTGTGAATTTTAGCAGTAAAGAAATACATGGGGACTTCTGTGTGTGTGAAAAAAAAAAATAAATGCACACATGACAATATTTTTATGATTATCTTTGTTTCAAGCTGAATAGGTTTAGTTTGATCTTCAAAAATATGGCAGTGTTTTGCATCTTTTTGTCCATTTTGGCATGTAATTACATGAAGATGTCTGTGCAAGGAACTAGAAAAATTAAGTATCACCACGCTAACTATTTTCAGACTTAGGCATTTGTTTTCTTTTTTATCCAGTCTCACATAATACAGACAGGAAGATCTTATCCTTGCCAGTTTTCAGACTTCACTACAACCTGGACTGACACAGCAATCAAGTTGTTTGATTGCATTATTTGGCACATCTGTGTTCTGCAGCATTGGGTGGGATGTGTTCTGCCATCCTACCCCTCACCTGTGTGGACATGGGAACCTATGTTAAGTCAGGTACCAATATTCAATCTCATGCTTGGCAGGGACTAAACCTGTTCCTGTCCCTCACTCAAGTCACCTGGTGAGAGTTTGCACTTTCATGTCTGTCAATGAATATGGTGAATTATTGGGGTTTTCACTACCATTAGAGCCTTTGCATCACTCTTATGTAAAGGGATGCTTCTACAGAGTGCAAGATAACAGGAGAAGAATGTAAGATCAGCTTCTGTGAAACTTGCTTACATTGGAACTTGAGTTTGGGCTAAAGATTTAAATTATTTCCCTCTCTTGCTGAACAAGGTAATCTACCCCATAACCAGAGAAATTCCAAATGAATAAGAGCTATTGAGTTATCTTGTCTACCTGGCCCCTCTGGCACAAGATTGAGAGGGTGACATGGATTCTGGCAGTGGGCTGTGCACAACCCATAACAAAGGCTGCACACAAATATGAATCATGTACTTAAAAGGTCCAAAAGAGTTTACTCTGGGCTCCTTACCCTTCCTTATAGTTGGTGAGAATGAGGCCCTAGAACTTAAACAGGTTGGCAAAAGAGAGATTGAAACTATCCCTGAAAACTATAGAATTAATTCTGTGAACTCCTCAGATGCTCGTGCTTCTTGTGCCATTTTTACCACTGAGACATTCCCCTAGGGTGCTGCTTTTAAGAAAAAAAAAAAAAACAAACATATATAAAGAATAATAACCGTGTAAATCTAACATCAGTTAGTGGTTTCCTGAGTACAGCTCACAGGATGGCTGCCTGAGTCTCAGATGCAAAAACAGTTCACTGCAGATTGGAGACCCCTGTAAATGGAAAAGAGAACCTGGAAAAACAATGAAAAATGAGTCTTTTCAATAGCATCAAGGGAAATAGCATCTTGATTTTTTCTAGCTACATAAAGACTCCTTCTCACCCTTCCCCATCTCTTTTCAGCCACTATGTGTCTGTATACCTGGAAATATTCCCTTGGTATTAAAGACTGAGATTTGTTCAAGCTGCATAAAAACATTTGACATGAGCTTTAGGCTCTCTGAAAAACCCTTAAAAAGCTAATTCACATATAAACAGACTCTAGTTATTATCCACCGACAGCAACATGAATTGAACCGAAATGCAATAAACCTCTCCAAGACTATCATGGTAAACCCCCTCAGTTCTCTGGAGGTCAGGGTGAGAAGAAAGTCCACTACCAAGCCCAGAAAGCTCTTGTGTGGGAAGGGTCTTGAACCAAAGCAAGAAGGGATTTTTGAAAGCAAGAACCTGGTTAACAGCCTTCTGATTTTAATTGAAATTGTCTCATCTGCTGATGGAGCCTATAGAGATGTCATGGGCAGCACAGGGAGGAGGAAAGCACCTCATCTGGCTCTAGTTTTCTGTAAATTTATCAGTGGGAAAAGCTGCAGCATCTTTACAGCTTTCTCCTTGCTCTCCTGGACTTTTCTTTATGCATTTCTCTCCTGGGGAGCCAGCTAAATCCCATTCTCCCAGACTGGAAGAGTTAGGCTTACATTCAGGAAAAGGGACAAACAAGCAACAAAGGTGAGAATTGGGAGTCACCAGCCATGGTGGAATGGACTCTTGAATAGTTAGTTGCAAGATTTGTGCTGTACTTTACTCCTGGGTACTGTCTGGGTATAAAACTGCACTTAAAAATTCTCTCAATGCTTTCTTATACATTGGTGAGAGGTTTGGAGTTTTTTAGATTATTTGTATTGAGGGTGTCCACATTTTCTTGGGTTGTCACTGACAAATATTCATATACAGTTTGAGGAAATCAGTTTCTCTCAATATTTGTCCCCCAAAATATCTTCACAAACAATTGTTGGCTGATCCCACTGAAATTTTTGCCTATTAACTGTTGCTGGATCAGGATTTCACATGCAGTTCCTGCGTGGTCATCTTTTTTCTTAGGTCCTTAAAGAAAATGGGCAATTAAGATTTTCACTGTGAATATTGCCACCCTTTCTCTGCTAGCATGGCTTTTTTTGGTGCTTGAGTTGTGTCAATGACACTCAAGGACTTCAGCTGAGTGCTCATTTGATTGTTTTGGAGGGGCAAATGAAAACAAAACCAAACGCCTACCAACAAATCTGATGCATTCACTTGAGTTATGGAGAGTGACATGGATCTAAACAGTTTGCCCAGGTGAGCCCAAAATTTGGCTGCCTTGCATATATGTCGGGGCATGTGGGTGCATGTAGGTATGTGCTACTGTGAACATCTTCTGTGCTTCTAAAGAGAAGTTTATAGAGTTGCTGATATGATTTGCTCTGAGCAGTGATCTGCAGAGTGTCAGCTGGGAGACCATTTTCTGTTGGAAAAGAAACAGAACAAAATAAATGCATTTGGTTGTTTCACTGAATTCTGGAATGTAAAGCAGGTTTCCCAGCAAGAATGAGAAGCTGTGCTCATTCTGGCAGCAAAGATGTAAAGAAAATGGCAATCAGTCTTAGTGGGGTTTTATGTGTGGTGCTTATTAATCTGAATTTACATTTCTTCCATTGAAACTGGGGGGGCTACAAAGTGATCTGAACTAACATGAGCTGACAGTTGCTGTGCTTACAGACCTTCAACACACTGTGTACAAGGGAAATAGTTTCCTTTCCAGTCTTTGACATTCTCTGCTCAGAAGATTTTTTATTTTAACCCCAGTCCTAATTGCCCTTCAGTATCAAAATTAATTGTGTTTTCTGCTAAAAGGCCAGTGCAGTTTAAGGTTACTCCAGGGTCCCAGCAGCCGATGCATCTTCTGTAAATGGCTTGATTGCCGTCTGTGGAGAGGAGTGCTGGGAGAGATTTGCTTGACCGAGGCTATACATTACCGTCCAATTAGTGTGAAGATCACTACATGAGTCTTTAACTTTATCTAGTAACTGTCGGAATCTCTAATGCTGAGAGTGGAGCAAGGAAGAGGGATGCAGAGCCCACCTGGGCAGCCATACAGAGAGACCACGCAGATTTCCCGGCTCCCCTCTAACTATCTTGCAGGCAGCAGAGGGAGCAGTTGGAGGATGGAAATACCTTGAGCTGCGCTTCTCATCCTAGAGATGCTGAGACAAATATCCATTTTATCCCCTTTACCTCTTTGCTGCTTTACTGACATATTAGTGTATGGTTTTGATTTTTTATTCCCTTCTTGAGACTGCTCATTTGAGGCCTGGATTCATTTAATGTAACCTGAGGCAGTGGGCTGAAGTGGATGGGAATCTGGTAGCCCTGGGTCCTCTGGGCTAATGAGAAGGACAAACACATCTAGAAAATGAGTGAAATTCCCATAGTGATCTTCAGAGCTGGTTTCCCCCCTGTCCCTTTGTCCTACAGCCAGATCTTCAAATTCGGGTGTTTCATTGATGTATTCAGAAGTGAGCAAGAGTTAGACTTTTAGTTGCTCTGTGCTCCTGTTTGGCTCATGGTAAAGTCAAGCAAAAATACAATTTCTCAGCAGAAAGGCCAATTCTAACATCAAATGCACTTTGCAGACCATAGAGTAGATCTATAAGACAGGTAGTACAGATAATCTCCTGTGAGCGAGAAATTACTCCCTTTTTAATCTGCAAGGATGAGTATAGGCTGTAATTTACAAGTGTAATTATAACTATGAATGGTCAACTGAAACCATCTCAGTGTAGTCTTGAAGCCTTATAGCTTCACATCAAACCTATACTGTGCAAACACTGCAAAACACTGTCACACAAACAGGCTGAAAATGGATCTAGAATATTCTCATCCCTACGGTTATGTTCATACAAGTTTAGCCTACAACGTACGTAAGATCAGCCTCTACATTGTTGTCAATGGTTGCTACAAACCAACTTGATGAGACACCAGGTTCTGCCTTATCAGAGGGATCTGGAACAGCTGGAATCAATTTTTGGTCACTCTGTGGTGCAAGTCATAAGTTCTTGTCTGCAGTATCTAGACCTCATGTCTTCCAAAACGTCTTCTAAAAGTAGCTGGAACTGATATTAAACAAAACTATTAAGAAATGTTGAAAAAGTTTGAATGCTCATGATAAATGGAATGCAAAGTCCCTGACATTTTTCACATCTCCACCCTTTATTTTTCAGCTAATTTTAATCCCTAATGTCTTCTTTTCTGAGTCAGTCTCCAAACCAGGAAATGAAGAGGCAGCTGCAAAAGTGGAAAAAAACATGGGGAGAAAAACTTGTTATATGACACCATCTCACAGAAGTTCCAAAACAGTGAACTTTCTGTAACAACTCCACTTCTCATTACAATCTCATTTGACACTGGAGCAATTATGACTAAAACAACAACAACAAAATCTACATCAATATTTCAGCATTTGGGAGCTTACATGTCACCATAATGTGTTAGACATCACCCCCCTTCTTTCATTTCTTTTTTTTCCTGATGTGTTAAAGATATTAGTTGTATTAATGCAGTTCTGGTATCCACCAAACTAGTTCTCGTTTCTGTGCACTGCAGAAGCAGTTGTCTTCTTCTTCAGTATCAGGGACACAGCCATAGACCTCAACCACTATCTTCAACCCTGTTTTACCTGCTGGATGCACATACTTAGAATTCTGCTCACCACTAGTTTTTTTACATGGTTCACTACAGATCTTGTATCAATGTGCAGTGTTGTGTTTGCACAACTCAGAGATAAGGGAGCCTCTCTCTCTCAAAGGCATTTTAGATTAAGTAAAGCTGGTAATGGAATGAGAGCTGAGTCTCTCATCCACTCTTCTTCTAAAGGTTCATTAAAGTGGCAGTGAATTGAAAGCCCACTTCAGCTGGCTCAAGCAGAATAGCCATACTGAACAGTAGCTTCTTTCCTGTGATAAACAAAGTTGTAGGTTGCTCAAGGTAAAAGCAACTAAGATTAACCTTATTAGAAGTTACAAAATCAAACATCCAAGAAGAAATAATATGGCATAGCATAATTATCTATTAAAAATTCTATGGGATGAATTCAAGAGAAAAATACAAAAAATAATGTGGTGAATTTCTCACCTTTCAGATATGTATAAACTTTGGTTAAACTCTGTTTAGCATATATAAACTCAATTAACAGCAGGTAACCTCCTGCTACTTGGGTTTCCCATTATCTACCCCTCATTACTGTGTGAAAAGAAAATGAACTGCTACAAAAGACAGCAAAGAAACATATTTTAAAGCAATATAAAATAGCATTTCTAAGGACCAAGGTAAGCAGGTATGTGAGGCTGTGAAAGAAAATATCCTGTTTGTAAGGGCCTTTCAGAACTGGTCACAAATAGGTTTCTTGTTCCCTTTTGGAAAATCCTGAACCGGCTAGTCTCAGATACAGGACACTGAAGCTTGGGGCCTTTACCATGATCTCCTGTGTGATGAGAATACAATTAATAGTTAAAGATCGTTCTAATTCAACACTTATTTGTGGCTGCAGCATTTCCAACCTCTCTGCCTTAACAGCATGAAAGGAATACCAAGGAAAATTCTGCATGCCAGAAACTGATGAAACAAAGGCAAAGTGGAGAGGAGACAGAAATATAAAGTCAAAATGAAACCCTCCATCTTTCTGTCAAACTGAAACAATAAATAATAATGGCATCTTGCATTTATATAGCAGTTTTCATCCAGAAAAGCTGGAAAGCTCTTTGGAAACTTTACAAACTACTGTGGAGGAATAGGAATGATTTCATACACTGATCTATTGAAGGCTCCCACTTCTGTAAACAGTTACAGTCTACAGCAACATTACATCTCAGACTGGGACAGGTAGAGACTGATCTGGAGAGATATTGGATGGATCTGTAGTTAGTCAGAGTAAATCTTCAAAGTACTGTGGGAATTTACACTGCTGACAGTTATTGTTCCTCATGATCAGGCACTTGGTAAAGAAATAAAATTACGAATAGACAAAATAGCTGCTGGTCCTAGTCTGTGAAATGTGGCAATAGTAGCCAGAGCTTTACAATTAAAATCCCTAGTAATTTATCAATTGTGAGATGGTAAACATACTAATTTTAAGGAGTCAGATCCTCTGTCCAGCCATTCCTCATTGTTATGATATGGCTGACATCCTTTCTTCCTTATTTTAATCTATGTGTGTATATAGAAAAAGTTTTTAGAGAGCTAGCTGAAAACAGCACAAACCTTCCAGATTTACATCTCTGTCACATTCAATTGTCAAGCAAAGCATGGAAGGAAAAAAAAAAAGAATGAATAATTAGTAAGGTGAAGAAACTTGATTAACTTACAAAATCACACCAGATACTCAAGAAGTCTGTTGGATATTAAGAGATGGCATAGATTTAAAGATCCTCAATGGAGGAAAATGTTTTCTGATTTTTGTGGTCTTTTTGTTCCAAGAAGGATCACATAATTTTGGCTCTTGAATAATATTTCTATAACTAGCTGTCAGCTCAGAAATTCCCTGTGTGTGAATGTATTTATCAGCTGCCACAATGTACTTCTGCACTGAAGTACCACATTTACAGCATCTGTCCAGCACCTCCTAACGGTGACAGCAAAAGGTGAATGAATGAAACAGAAAAAAACAGTTCCAGGAACAACAGAATTAAGAAAATGCCTTCAGATTTGTGTGTTTTCATCTTGCTGGCCTCTGGCAGGGTGTTTTGATGGGATCACATATTACTGGCATGAGTACTGCCCGAGATTGACCACTTACTTTAATTACATTTCAAGAAACACAACTCCTCCCAAATTTGACTGCATGGAGGCACAAAAAAATAGAAGTCCCTTTCTGTTCATTTATTTTCTTGTCTCCTAACTTCCAGCATCATGCATCTTCCCATTCATGAAAGTGCAGCCCAAGCAATTTCTCATGATGCCCAGCCATGACTCCTCACTGCTTGAAATGACTTTGCTTATTCTAACATTGTCTTGGATGCAACTAGAGTTTGACATGGGCAGGTGCTTTGCTTTAACAGCCTCTATAATCTCCTGTTTAACATCCAGAATAGTGTCTGGAAAGTTCCCCTGTTTCCTCTCTGTCCACATCCATAGTAGCCCTAAGACCATAATCTGTGGTGTCCAGCCAAACAGATATTTCTTCACACCGCCAAGACTAAGAAGTGGGACCACAGTGCTTTGGTTTGCAGTCTTTTTAACCCAACACTCTCTTGGCCAATGTGTTTTGGGCAGATGGGGAAAAGGAGAAGGAACATGTACTGCCTTAACTAGTGATCTGAGCAATGATTAGGAAGGATAAAGCTTTAAGTATCAGCTTCTCCTATCAACACCTGACAAACCCACAGCATAAATGCTATGCAGCCCAAGAAAAAAAATGTTTAGTCTGCTGTTGAACCAAAGGCAGCTTTCCAGACAACAGCTAAGAAATAGTTATCTCATTTGTGGGGGCATGTAGTGCCAAATGAAGGTGAAACAGGGACAGTGTGTCTGCACTTACTTAAACTGGTTTCAGTACTAAGTATTCTGTAACAGTAGGAAATCATGGAAAGAAATCTGGAGGTTACTCAGTATCAGTAGTTTTTTAGGCTTTTAAGCATGTATTTCTATGCCCCCTAAGGTTTTTTTAAGTCATGGTAGTCTTTTGAGAAACTGGAAATTTAAAGTCAGTGCTGTAAATTCAGTCTTTCATCAGCAATTCCCATCTACATCATGAGACACTCAAAAGAAAGCCTCGGAGCTACATTTTGTTACAAACACGAGCTATTTAGCCACCCTGATCAGCATCCTAAATTTTGCACATTAAATTATGGAATCTCTGGCTTCACAAAAGTATTTTACTTTCCAGATGGTAGAAACTGTTGGATATTGAGAAAAAAAAAAAAAAAAAAAAAAAAACCCAAAACCCATTTTGAGAAAGCGGTTACTTTACATTATTTTGAATTT